>PVHP010007040.1:0-58344 GCA_004024765.1 Zapus hudsonius | reverse complement strand
ATCACAGTAGGCTTCCTGGTGTTGGAATCGGGAAGAAATTAATTTTGAAGATGAAGTTTGGAATATCTTTGCCCAGCTAATATGGTATATTTCTTTTTCAAGATTCATTTCACTGTACACTGAAAATGAATGCTTTGGGGGGAACATAATGCCTCAAAGCTGGTTTTAAATAAATCCTTTAGAAAATCCCTTTTAGCTTCCTCCAAACAAATGTTTTATTACATTGAATTGGTGGAAAGAAGCTATCTCCCAAATACATAGTATAGTTTTATACATTTGTTCTATGTATTTTATATAGTATCTAATAAAGTATGTAGCCAATAAGCTTAGTCATAACTGAAATTACTTTTCTTAATATTCAATAGGTATTAGGAGAGGCACCTTTTGAGGTATTGTTTAGAAGAGGTATTACAGTCACAGAAATTCAACTACGACAGGAGATTTCTACACACATTAGTAAAGACCTTGCTGGGAGAATCTGGAATGGTAATTACGTAACCTTTTGCTTAAATCAGCTTGTTCCACTGACTCTTTTTCAATGAAACTCTTGTGAACTCTCAATCACATTTCAATCTGACATCACCACCTGCAAAAATGCAGGTCATAGGTAAACTGACCTGAAGCTCCATTCTCTGTATGACGTTTGTCTGAAGATGGAAGCTTCTCCATTGTGATAGTTTTTGAATTGAAAAACCTATATAATCACTTGATATCTACAATTGCTTTCCAGAAAAACAATTTTCAGTAAATTGCACTCACACTTATTTTCCCTGCATTGAAATACATTTTCTTTTGAAAAGAATAAGGATTGTTCAGAGAATAAGGAATTGAACAAAAAATCTCATTTGCATATCAAGATGGTTAACTATAAATTTGATTATTTGTAGCATTTACTGCTCAGTATAGTGGTCTAGAGCCATTTCAAATCCACAGTTTAAAGGTAAGAAACACAATTGTATTCTAAGTGAAGAGAGGTTGGTTTGACCAATGAGAGTTAGAAAAACTCCTTTTGGTCTTCTCTTTTTTTTTTTTTTTAACCTTGGGATCAGAGCTACATAGTCAGTTTGTTGCATTCCCATTGGTCTTCTGGAAGACCTTCTCTCACCTCCTATCTTTCTTTGGAATATGAGCAGTGAATGTAAAAAAAATATACCATACTCTGAGTGCTGGTGTTATTCTGAGCTCAACCAACTTTCTGCGCCCAAATCACTAGGTATCCCTCAGTCAGCCACTCAGGGGTTTCCCTACACCAGCAGTTTTGGTATCCAATAGCCGTCTCCCAGCTTTAAAATCACAGGTATAAGAAATAGAGGGGATGGGGAGGATTTTTTGTAGATTACCAGAAAAAGTTACAGCCAGCCTGGCTCTCCAGGGAGCAGATTTCAACTTAGATAGAGTTTAACTTTCAGTGGATGGAAAGCTGGAGATGGATCAGCTTTGAGCTGACACCCCTACTCTCTCAACAGCTGGGGAGCCTATGTTACAGACCTGGAGGAGCAATGAGCAGAAAATATTCAGGCATCACCATCTTACTGTGATGGTTCCAGCCTGTGGTCAACCTGCTTTGCAGTGACTGTGGGTCGGTCCTCTTCTTCCAGAACGATGTGCAAAAGAGAGAGGGTGAGGAAAACTACTGGGAGTGTACAGAGCCCTGTTCTCTTCCTCTCACATGTTTCGTCTGCACTTGGAACACTACCTATATTAGGCAGTCTTCTCTAGAAGAAAAGAACCAAATATATATATATATTTATTATTATTATATATTATATATATATTTATATATATATAATATATTATAATAATTATATATATATACATAAACTAAAGGGGGGAATGAGATTGGCTTATACAGTATGGGTAAGGTAGTCCAGCAGGGTCTGTCTGCAGGCCAGAGACACTGAGAACCCAGTAACTGCTCACTCCATAAAGCTGGATGTCTCAGCAGCCCCAATCCCGCACCAAAGGCCTGGAAGATTCCATTGGAAGGCTGAGAGCTAGAATCTGATGTCAGTGGAGGATAGCAGCAGTAGCCACAGACACCCTCTCTAAAGAAGCACAGGCAGGAAAGTGAGGCTGCTCTTGCTTTTTCCTTGGGCCTCCTTAGATCTGGATCCTCACTGAAGGAACCCACCCCTACTCTGAGGGTGTCTTCTCTAGTCAGTTCATCTTCTCTGGAAACACCCTCACAGGTGTTCAGGTGTCTCTCCTAGGTGAGTTCAAATCCTGTCAAGTTGAATCAAGGTTTTATCCCTTTTCATTTTCTGAATTTCTTACAGATTTCTTAATTTACATCAAGTTCTGAGCCACATGAACTCCCCTCATCCATTCTTAGCCTTTCCTGGCTGGCTTCAAGAACAGCAACAACAACTGATGAGAACATTGGTTAAAAGTTTCAAAACCAGTAAAATTATGAATATTTGGCAATTTCTATGTGAAATTACAAAAAGAAAATTGTCAAAAATTAATTTTTACAGAGATGAAAAAAATTAAAAAATTGTGTAATAAGAATCTAAGTGCACTATAAAGATAATCTCTTGTATCAAGTATTTAATTAAATATCAAGTAGATAAGAACTGTTATCTAGCAAGGAAAGTGTTATTTCTATATTCCAAAGGCTCATTGTGACTGATATTGGGGGGAAGAATGTGATCATACAGTACAGACAGTTTAGAGCTTAAATTGCTACGAATACATTGAAATATTTCAGTGAATCTTTAACAAACTATTTTTAGCATTTTTTTAGTCTTAAATATTTATGAGTCACACACCACTGTAAAATAGAACCACAGCTTGTACCTTCTTAATTTACATAGAGGACTTTATAGAATTTCATTAATTCTCTCTTGTTTATTATACAATTTCATTATTTCTCTGTTGTTTTTGAAAACGTTTTTTGTTTTTGTTTTTGCTTTGGGGGAATATAGGAGAATCGATGACCTTCTCCCTGCTCTTCTCCCAGTACAAGAATCATGTTCTGCACTATTCTGTATCACCAACTATGTGAGCCAGAAACACTGTGCTTGGGATCCAGCCATCTGATTCTCATAACTGCCTTTGAGCTTTTCCTCACAGTTACAAGTCACTAATCAGGCAAGACCTAAAAGTCAATGAATACAACACCTACCAGAGGCTGCCTATAGAAACAGTGAAGTCTATCTAACTCCTATTGAAATTGCCATTGGAAAAAGGCTCTAGGGCCCACAGGTCATTTCAAAGGATACTGAAAGCAAGAGAACATTTTTGGAAAACTTAGAAGCATTTGGTGACTCAAACATTCTCCTTGCCATGGGGTAAAAGCTTTATTCAGAGAAAGGTTCCTAAAAGACTTTATAAGCTTCCAAATTACTCTCCCTCTTTAAGTGGGAGCAGAGAGGTCTCTCAAACTCTTGTTTCCAGCACCCTGTCTTTTTATTGTTTATACATCTCAATGGTCTTTAAGGAGAAAGTTATATGCATAACTAATTGGGTTTTAACTGGTTGGCTGAACAAAACCACAGCCAGGTGGGGAACGGCTATATCCTAAAAGGAAACTGTGATAGTATGGCTTCTAGATGATTTTGCTTAGGGATATCTATCACATTTTCTAGTAGCACATTAGGAAGATAAAACAATTAATGTGAAAGCTGCTCCAAGTTTACTTTCATTTTAATATCATTTTAAGGAAAGTGGGACAGAAAGTACAGCAGACTCGAGCTCACTCAGACAAGGGACTGCTTTATTCAAAGGGGACCTGACCTATCCAAGGGCTTGAGGTCCTGTCCACGGTCAGAAGCTTTGAGGGGAGGTCTTTTTTTAAGATAATTTTTTAAAAAAAATTTAATAGTATATAAATATATACATTAACATAGCAAGGTGCTCAGTAACATGTATTACTACAGAAAACCCCTTAAGACCAGGATGTCACACTCCTTTATGCAGTAGATATTCTCCCCTACCATGGCTTTTACAATCTTTCTGCCACCTCTTCCATAAATTTCCCTAAGTCATGGGCTTCCTCACATCTTACCCCCTACTGAGAGGCTGCCTTCCTATAAACATCCTCAGAGACCCACCCAAGATTACGTGAAAGGTCAAGTTGACATCAAAATTTAACTATTAGAGTCCACCCCTTGTCAATTTGACATCAAACCATATATCCTTACATCATGCTTAATTTCTAAATGAAGACAGTAACAAGATCATAATTCCTCCTAACATGATATAACTATCTCACAACTGGAATCGCATAATCTTCCCCCAACACAAGGCAAGGTCCTTAACTTAGAGTTCTGTAGAATCAAAACAAGTTACATTTACAAAGTAAACATTTTCAACTTCAATGAGGCATACAAGGAAAGACTGGGCTGAGGCAAACTCAACAAACATCAGCAAACATCCACATCTGCAGTTCAAGTCCCATACCACAACCAGTGACTGACAGTCTACGGATTTTTCCAATTTTGTCCCTCCAGCTTGGCTGAGCACCTGGGGAAACTTCCATCCCAAGCCAACAGCACTCCATGGTAGCCCTTGCAAAGTCCTGGTATGTCCAAAACATCTTCGGGTCTCCAATGCAAATCATGGTCCATCATCCAATGGCTTCACTGGCCAAATAGGGACTTCACACCTGTTCCATATACCACATCTCAGCAGTGGCTCCTGGAACCATTTGCACTTCATGACCCACCCCATGCATGTGTTCCTCATGCTTCCAAAAGCAATACCAGGTATGCAGGGCACAGCCATGTTGTTAATTCAGAGACAAAATAAACGTGACTTTGAAGAGCATATTCCTTTCTTTCAGCAATTTCCTTTCCAAAGAGATTGCACAATCCATCTTTCTGTCCTTCCTGGGTGGAAACACCTCAGGCATAGCTCCATTGTTTCAATGTAAAGCAGTTGGGCCATAATCATAAGCCAGTCTCTGCCAGTAAGTTAAACTTGCTTTGAGGTTTTTCTAACCTCAAATCTTAAATGCTCAGTCCCATATCCATAGCCAAGCACATAGTCCATTATTTAATTTAACCTTGGTCAAACTCTCTGGGCATGGGCAGTAGGACACATCCACCCCTTGACCCAGGCACTCACTTCTATTAAGGTTTTCTGCAGTCTCTCCTTCCCCGTAGAAAATTCACAAGCCAAGCCTCCAAATGCAATTCTCTCTGCACTGAGCATTTCCAAATTCTCACCAGAATAGTCTATAAAACTTGGCTTACTGCTCTGGAAGGCATCTTCAGTTGCAAGTACCAAGTCCATGTCCATTCCTCCAGCACACAAGTTCCAAAAGATCAAAATCCACATGGTCAGATTCATCTCAGCGAATCACCCCACTCCTGGCACCAAATCTGTCATAGTCAGCTACATGCCACTGGGATGAATCTTCAAACCAGGCACAATTTGGGGGAGGAAAGTATTTATTGAAACTACAGATTGAGGGGAAGTTCTGTAACAGTGACAGAGGCTGTCCCTCTTTCACGGTCCAAGCAGAGAGAGAAACCCATCACCAACACCACACATAGAACAGCAAACAGGCAGGAGCCAAGAAGAGAATTTCTTCCCCTTTATACAGCCGTAGGGTGGGGTCTTGCAACCCTATCCCAGACTTAATGGCTTCCTGAGTCTCTGGAATTTCCTGCACTGCCCACACAGGAAAGAATGTTTACTTCTAGCTTCTTTGAGCTTCCTTACATCTTGCCCCCTACTGAGAGGCTGCCTTCTTTAAACATCCTCAGAGACCCACCCAAGATTATTTTAAAGGTCAAGTTGACATTGAAACTTAACCATCACACCTTCCTAAGGCCTGGGAATTTAGAAGTCCTTCTTCTAGGAAGGTAAAAGTCAGGAAGAGAAGGCTGGCCTTTGTTTCAGTGACTTTTAAAGACCACAGCCAGGTAAGTCAGAGAGACAGCTGGTTGGTCCATACCTGACCAATCAGTTTTAGCATCTAGGTTTGAACTCTGGGGGAGTGGTCAAGCCTATAATCTGTGAACTTGCCTGAAATTGTCACAGTTGGGCCATATCAAATCTGTTGAAGTCCTGAGTAGAATAAAAGAATGAGAAAAATTAATTTTTTCTGCTGCTGTTTGTTGTTTTTCCCCCCCTCTGGTGTGGGGTGCAAGAGTTTTGTTATGTGGCTCTGATTGTTCTTGAACTCATTTTGCAGCCCAGGCTAACCCCAAACTCATGGCAGTCCTGTGTTAGCTTCTTAGATTCTGGGATTATATGTGTATACCACTACATTTGACGGAAAAAATATATTCTTTCTGTGTTTGACAGTATCAAGCTGGAACAATCACTCCTGTGTTGAACCTGGACTGAAATTGTTGCTGTCAGGTACACTGGGTCACTAGATTGCTCACTACAGATTTTGGACTTGTCAGCCCAGAATCTGTGAGCCAATTCCCTATAGTAAATCATAGGTATTTTATAGAGCACTACATCATATACAATTATACATAGTCTAAAATATATAGCCGGTTGTGGTGGCACACGCCGGTAGTATATTGCTGAAGAGGCGGAGGCAGGAGGGTCAGGATTTCGAGGCCAGCCTGGGCTAAAATATACAATATTATATATAATAACATATAATAAGGGGAAATTATTCTATTGGTTATGATCCTCCAAAAAATGAGACTTATTGTCAGGTCCTTTTGAACATTTTCAGTTCCTAACCCATCCCTACCCTAGTCCCATGATGTTGTGCATCACCAAGACCTGAAGCAAAGAAACCAGGTGACCATGAGCTAAAAATCTCTGAAAGTGTGAGTCAAAATAAATCTCTTATTTTTGTTATTTTTCTCAAGTATTTTGTCACAATGAAGGAAAACTGATTAGCACAAAAAAGCAGCAGCAAGATGAGTATTATGTTCCTCATTTTATTTAGGAAGACACTGGTTCAGTGAGGTTAAATAACTAAGTGAGCAAGGAGCCAAGCTGAGGATTTAACACTGCCTTAGCCTACTCGCCAGGCTGTTGATATAACCGGCACAGTTTTCTACTCTGAACAATCTTATTTGCAGAATTTAATTAAGGGCCAAGCCCTGGCCATCCAGCTGCTGCTCACCTACTACTAAGCCCCAACCACAGCCTCTCAAGCTGCTGCAGACTTACTTAAAAGCTAATTTCACTTCACATCATTCACATATGATTGGTTCAACAGTGAAGTTAGGACATCATTCCAGATGGCAGCCAAGCTCCTAGCTAGACAAAAGCAAACTGACTACATGGGAAGGCTGCATGATAATTCCTAAAGCATATCCTTGTGATAAGAATAGTGTGCCTCAAACTCTGAGGAAATCAGTGTAGCCAGGTCTCATCATAGAACAAGGGATGATGCTGGGATTCAGGCAGGCAGCCAGAATGAAGCTGCTAGGAGTATTCCCATAAACCTTCACCATTCGGATATTGCACCCAGAGGCCTTTGTGGAGCTCAGCTTTGTGTTTTATGATTTCATTTGGAGGTGGTTTTTATGATGGAGGAAAAAGGCACTTCACACTTACCTCACCTAAGTTCCCCGTGGATAGAAGCTTGTCAGAAATGAAGCCTGGGTCTTCAACCAGATGGAATAAGAACCCTTTGCATTTCCAGCCATACCATTCTCCTATTCACTTGCTTGCCCACTAATTGCTTATGTTAAACATCTAAAATGAATTTTGCATTCCTCCGCTAAAAAAGAATGGAAATTAAAAATAAATAAATAAAGACTCGGGCATGATTGTGCATACCATTAGTCCCAGCACTGGGAGGCAGAGTTAGGAGGATCGCTGTGAGTCCAAGGTCAGCCTGAGGCCACATAGTGAATTCCAGGACAGCCTGGGCTACAAGACCCTACCTCGAAAAACCAAAAAGAAAAAAGAAAATAAAAGAGTGGAAAAGAAAGAAGAGGGTGAAAGGAGGGAGGGCAGAAAGTAGTTCATCCATTAACCCTCATGGACATGGACATGGCAAAGGAACCCAGTAAGTGCTCTTCCTCCTCCAGCATACTTCCTGTTGTTCTGCTTCAGCTTCCTGTTCTCCACACCCAGCTTGCCTCCAGTGACCTTCCTTTCTCAGCTACTCCCATGACCTTCGTGGACTCCGTCCATGGAGTCCTTTCTTAGGGAAAGCTCTCACTATGACCTCCGTCAACTTCACTTTGGTTCCTTCCCCTTGTTGTAGAGTCCATATTCTTGCCCCGAATTTCAACTTTTTCAGAGTTTCCAGAGATCTTGGGAAGTGGATATTGTTTTCCTTTTCTCAGTCACCTTCTCCTTCCCATCACTTTGCTTCACATCCCCCCCCCCAGACTCCCAAGAAGTGGCCATGTCTGTGTGCTGCTCTCCTTCCTCACATGGCTCCCCTGATGCTCTTTCTCCTCTGCCACCACCACCTAAATCTTCCCCCAGTCCACCCCGTCTCCTTCTTTTCTGAATTTTTCATTTAAATAGCAAATATTGATTGAGCAGTGGGTCTGCCAGGCCCTGCAAGGAGAGATAGTTATAAATCTCTGAACGTGTCAGGCCTATCAGGACTCTGTGAATGAATTCCAGCAGATACTACCAGACCCAAGCCTTTATCTCTCTGTAACTCTGAAATCTTGCAGCAGGTACAGATGCTTAACCCTTCAGTGCATCCTGCCAGCATCATAGAAGCAGTGCTTTCACCGCAGTACATACCGACTGGACCAAAGGTGCTTGGAACTGTTTGCTGGAACTTCTGGGGAAGTGGTTATTATTCCATGGAAATCATAATGAAAGCAGTACTAAGTCGTCTTTCAAAAGCACTTGTAAACTGAGTTTAAATTCTTCAGATCATCTACTGGGCCCCGAGTTTTCCCTTGTGTCGGTGCCTTGGAAGATGTCAGACAAGTCCAGAAATCCTCTTACTCACTGTGGCATTAGTGCTCTCTCAGGAGTTCCTCACGTTCTCTGCCAGAACTCTGTGGCTTTATTCATTCAGTGACTCTGGCTTTCCCTTTAGAGGGAAACATTGTACACGTAATTCTTGAAAGAATTCTCTTTCTTTTCTTTTTTTTTTTGAAAAAAATTAACTACTATTTACTCAGCCAAAACTGGCTGCAAACTCATGATTCTCTTGCCTCAGGCTCCCAAGCACTGTCAACACACTCGTGTGTTTGTTAATATACCTGCCTTCTCTTTTCCTTGCATTTTGCTTAGGGTTAAATTTGGTCAAAACTTGGCAAGCAGTCTTTTCATCCCTTGGCTGGAAAGAAGATGCCACAGACTAATGATACAAGAACATTTTTGGAGTGCCACGTGCAAAGCTTTCTTTTCCATTTAAGCCTATCATCGCTCCGAGGTACTGTTATTATCTCTGCTTTGCTGATAAGGAAACCAAGGCAAAGAGCACTTAATGCAAATTGAAAAAAATATGTTGTACATGTTGTAGAACTTGGGTACCCAAACCTTTAGTGGCCTACTATGCAGCCTTCCACAATGACTTCAGCTCCAACCAGTGTCCCAGGTTGGGGTGGAGAACAAAGGAAGATTTCCCCCTAAGATCAGGTGCCGCACCCATAGAAGAAGTTATGGGTCAGCAGCCTCCAGGGTGTTAGAGCTCTAGTCATTGAAGATGTGTTTTCTCTGCTCTCTTCGGAAGTCTTCTGTCACAAAATATTTGTAAGATCAGGATGGGGAATTGGCTCAGACATTGAAAGTGCTAGCTTACAAAGCCAGCTGGCCCAGGTTTGATTCTCCAATAAAGATAAAAGCAGACGCACAAAATGGCACATTTGTCTGGAGTTCATTTGCAGTGGCAAGAGACCCCTAGCATGCCTATTTGCTCTCTTTCTGTATCTCTCTTGTAGATGAAAATATTTCTGATAACATAAAGCTACTTTCATAATTATGATTTAAAAATTATACAAGTCCTCATGCTTGTTGAAAAGAAATTCAGAGAAAAAAACCATTCAGTTTTTTCCTCACCTTTGATTCTCCCTGGTTCTGTCCATTTGGATACTAAATTAGGAATAAGGAAAAAAAGAAAAATCAAGAAGGTAGAAGAAGGGAAAGGCAGAAGGGAGGGAAAAGGAGAGAAGGGGAGAGGAGGAGAACAGAAAGGACCCTAAATGAATATGAATAAAATACCACCTTACAGGACCAAATGTTCAGTGACCCACAGTCCTGGAATTCTTAAATTCACTTTAAAAATTCCCTCACTTTTCCTCAGAGGTCTGCTGAGAGCCCAGCTGTTTCTGGATCTGCCTGAGATCAGCTATGGTGGGGCACCAGATGTATCCCAGGCTCACCTCGATTCACTGGGCACACACTTGGTGGGCAGCCTCGTCCTCTGCCCTGGCAGCCAGGCTGCCTCAGACATTCCTTGGCTCGGATCCTGGGCTGCCCTTACTTCCAACTGCTGCTTCCATCGCACTGTGTGCCTTTGGATGTGCCAACTCCCATGTGAACACGTCCATGGTCTGCCTCACCAATTGCAGGGAACACATGTCAAGTGGCCCTAACTACATGCCTGTCATGTCACCAGCCCTGAGTGAAGTGGCAGGCCCTTGCTGGCTCCCCACAGCTCTCACCAAAAAATCATCTTCCATGTTCCTTTAAACATCTCCAAGTGTGGATAGGGATTTCCTGAGCTAGAAAAAGCCTATTCTCAAAAATTCCTTTTGAAAAGTCTACATTTAGGCTTGGCATTTCAGCTTGGAATTCTGTAGCCATTACATCAGAAGACTTCAGGTGAAACTTCCCTCTTGGTAGTTTGTTACAGAATTAGAAATGAAGGTGCTGCCTTTCAAATGGAGAGAACAGTCACACACAGGAGAAATAGTTCTCCTGATTGTAATCCCCGAACTGGGATTCAGTCATTGGAATTCTAAACCAATTCCATGTCACTGGGTACTCATGGAGAAAAAGAAATTCGGTGTTCCTACCAGGGCCAGCAGGTGGGCTTGCAACATGTACCTGTCACTCCCACAACACTGTAGCGACATCAGAGTCTGTGTTTTGGTACAGAGCAGCTCAAAGGCCGTCTGTGCTCTTCACAGTTAGAACAGCAGCCTTAGAGGACCGCACAGCCACAGAGCTCTGGGAACTGTCAGAGCCACGCTCTTGCCTTCAGATTTCATACTCGGGGAACATAATGTGTCCATTTTCTATCAGGCATGCTCACTTAACAGAATTATAACTGTAAGAAAATTCTGGAAAACCTAGAATCTATATGAGACAAGAACATCTCAGAGAGGGGATGACAACAGCCTTGCATTTACATTTTAAATGTCACAATCTGAAATAGCTTTAATGTATTTTTCCATGTTACACTCAGCACCCTCTAAAGGAAAAAAAAATTCAATTTTAAATATGAGAAAATATGTCTTTATTTATTCAATATTAACAAGTGCACTTGAAAGAGGAAAAAATCAACTGCTTGACAGTGCCTTCAAAACTCTTGAACAAACATAGAAATATTCTTTGAGGAAGAATATTAGAATTAATGAATTCTATTGTAAAATTATCTTAAAGCAGGCATTGTGATGAACATTTTTATTGTGAAAATTATCTGAAAATATCTGAAACTGACATAGAGAAATGACAGCCAGTAGTAAGCCTGATGAATTTTTAAATATTGAAGCTTTCTTTATTATTTTTAAGTTTTAGTCGCTTAAGCTTTCATCCCTTATAAGTAGTTTGTATGTGGGGAAATTGATGTGGAAACTAAAGTGAGGTTCATAAATATTTAAAATGCAATTTTAGGACAGATTCAACTATATTCTACTTAAGAAAAAAATGTGTTAGAATATTTTTTAACTGTTGGAAAGGGACCTCATGGATGGCTGGATAAAAATAACTAAATGTGCCGGTAATCAAGACAACCAGTCAGTAATAATACCTGCCTTGCGAGTTCTGATTTTCTGTCCCCATACAGAAGTAATGAGAATCCTGTGGGATGGCTGAGTGGATGTGAGGGTTTCTTGGATGGTTATAGAGCTCTATTGTATTCAGCATGTGTCCCCATTCTATTGTTAGAAAAACCCATTATAATTTTCTTTGCAGGGTAGATAAAAGCAGCTGTAGTTGTCTGTTGACTGGGGATCCTGGGACTTGAGAGCTATATAAATGTATTTCTTCAAGTCATTTAATTTTTCTACCTTTACTTACCCATTTGGGGAAGGAATAACATAGTAATGGGAAGAGAAACCACACAAGAGCATCTAGGAAAGACACTTGGGCAAAAAGCTACTCTGCAGTTTTCAAAACATGAGTGCCAGATCTTCACTAGAAATACAAAAATAAATCATCAATAACAATCACAATGACACTTCATAGACAAGTAATGGCGATATAGAAAACTGGAACTTTGTGTGTTCCTGTGACCTGTTTTCTGAGGATTCATTTGCCATGATCTTTTCCCCTTGAGCTCCCTTGGTCCTTGTATGAGTTAGGTGTCAGTCAAGTTTAGAACATAGTGGCCTGTACCCCTGACTAAGTTCACATCAGAATGTTGGCTGTAATAACTTGTCTCATTTTGAACCCAAACATAATAATTACTTATTTCCATTAGCCAGGTTATTCAGTCTATTTTAACATGTCTTTTTGGTAGACCATAAAATATCTAATTAGATTGCTAAGGCTCTCCCAGTCTAAATTGGGATATTCCAGCACATTGTACAGACATGGTGGCAATCCACAGGTGACAGCACAGAGGCCTGGGTCCATCCAAGGCCAGCTGTCCTGCCCATACTAATATTGATGCTGATATCCCAGGCAATCTTGGGAAAGAAGATAAAGGAGAATGAGGGTGAAAGGAAACATGTAGCATAAAGTGAAAGTGTCATGGGGAAGAGGAAGACTGAGCAAAAGGTCAGGACAAGTAGTTTGTGACCAACCAGTTCTGGGAGAAGAAGAAATAAAAACAGTGCCTGCTAGCCTGAAAGGGCACTTCAACTTACTTCTACTCTCTCCCTAGAAGTTTCCTATTGTAAGCTATGGTAGTCTTAATCAATTCCCCAACCCCAACCTGTGCTCCATTCTGAAAAAGAAAAGAGCAAGATCTTTCCCTTTCATTTCCTAATTAACAACTTTGAAAATAAATATTTGTAAATGATTAGCTTTCAAATAAAATCACTAAGCACAAATAATCTTTAGTTTAAATGCAATCAATCAGCTGAGAATGAATAGAATAAATGTCTCATTACAATACTTTCCCAATGCAGTGTTTTGTGCTTTATAAATCAATTTTACATTCATTAGTTCATTTAAATTTATAATGATATTTTTATTTGAGAGAGAGAGAGAGAGAGAGAGAGAGAGAGAGAGAGAGAGAGAGAGAGAGAGAGAGAAAATGACTATGGGAATGCCAGGTACTCTTACATCTGGCTTTATTTGGGTACTAGGGAATGTAACCCAGGCAGTCAGGTTTTGCAAATAAGTGCCTATAACTGCTGAGCCATCTCTCCAGCCCTAGTTCATTTAATTTTGTCAATATCCCTACAAAAAAAATCAACCCTCCCCCTTATCTTAAATAATAGGTAACTGAGTCTCACAGGAATTGGATAATTAAATCTAGCTGAGCCGCAACAAAAGTTATTCTCATTCTTTTTACTTAATGCTGATGAATCAAATCACTCCTAACTTATACTGAGCCCTTAACATTTGGGCAAAATATCTATTCAATATAAGTTGTCTGAGATGGCTTCAGGGAAAGTGTCCTTCAAGAACTTATGGCCAGATCTAGAATTGAGGTATTAAAAAAATACTCAAGTATTCAAATGTTGGCTTTGACCTGCATGCAATGCATGAAACCAAAGTGTAGACTTGAACCTGAGAATGGAGTTCTGATTTGATGGTCAGAAGTGCTATACTTCAGAGCTTTGTCACATGGTAACAGCACTCTTGAGGTCTCACAATTATTATTATTTTTTAAAAAGCTAGATAGCAGTTGTAGAGTTGTTTGAAGAAAGATATCTCTTGAGAACAGGGGACTACTATTTGTACATAGGCCAGGTACATATCGTACCTCATAATCTTTGGTTTCAATCAAAATGAGGTATATTCTATGTGCCATAAGGCAACTGCTACAAGGGATGAAACACTGTGAACAGAAAAAATAAGTCACTGTATAAAAAAGTGCAGCCCTTCTCCAACTGTCACCTATAACAACCTGACATCAATGTGAACATGAAGATTTCTGAGCCATCCTCTCCAAAGTTTGATTGCAAAGAACAAGAGATGAGCATTTTAATAACATAAATTATCATCCTATGTACTCTAAAGTCTGGGTGATTTTCTTATTGAAAATAAAATGTAAAAGATGCAAAGAGACATATAAATGGGGAGATATATGCAGAGGGGCTTTCAGGAATCCATCACTCAAATCACAAGACCAGATCCCAGCTCCACTATGGTGAAACAAGTGTGACAGTTTCAGGCAGGCTCCATAGACCCCCCTCTCCTTGAGTGGGAGGTGTCCAGCTAGGGCTCAAACCTAGGCGCTAAAACTGATTAGTCAGGTATGAAACAACCACCTGTCTCTCTGCTCACCTAGGGCAGGAAATACTCACTGAACAGATAATTCTGTCTCTTCTTCCCTCACATGGTCTAACAGAAGGACATAAGTAATAGCTGTGGTGAGGGGCTGGATTTCTCTTCCATATGAACCTTTCCTTCTCATGATCTTTTCTTTTCCTGCTTATTTAGCTAAACAGCATAGATTTTGTTAAAACCTCTCCCATGTGTTCTTTCCACACTGGAGGCTGGAGATCTCTGTAACTTCCCATTTTCCTTTAAATAAAGTCTCCCACTATACCTTATCTTCTGGTGGTCTATAATTTTAATTATTTAACCTTATAGGCGAGAATTCAGGTACTCCTTATATTTTGAGGTACATTAGAATTTGCTGGGTATTATCTAAATTCTAATCCCCAACTCAGCCCATTATACACGGAACATGAGAAAGATGGACCTAAAGCAATGTTCCCAAGCATCTTGGTCACAGGACCTTTTTGTATTCAAAATATTATTGAAAACCTCCAAAGCTTTTGCTTATGTATTAAATGATAATAAAAAATAAAAGCATTTTAAAATGTATATAAAACTAAGAATACCAAACACACAATGTGTTCCTATAAACTCTTTGTCTTTATAAAACAATAAGAGGCCGGGTCATCGCGGAGCTGGGTCCAGCAGGGGACAAGGGCACGGCAGGTCAATAAGTAAATCACCAAAATATAGAAGCCTGACATTATTTTCATTTTGGCAAATAATATGTAGCTTCATTAAAAAAGCCCTGGGTTCAATCCCCAGTATCATAAAAAGAAAGAAGGAACAAAGGAAGAAAGAGAGAAGAACAAAAGATAGGAAGAATGGGAGGGAAAATGAAATAATGAAGGAAGGGAGGAAGGAATGAAGGAAGGAAGGAAGGAAGAAAAGAAAGAAGGAAGGAAGGAAGGAAGGAAGGAAGGAAGGAAGGAAGGAAGGGAAAAGGAGAAAAGAAAGAGATAAGAGAAGGAATGGAAGGAAAGAAAGAAAAAATAAATAAAAATCATATCTGTTTCTGTGTTCAGTATGTAATATCACACAAAAAACTCCACAATACACCCAAAAGGCAAATAGCATATTGATATTTCTAGAAAGTGGTTTTTACCTGTGGGCTCCCTGAATAGGTTTCAGGAATCTCCAGGTTCCTGGACCCCATTTTGAGATCCACTAACTTGAATGATGAGAAATTGCCTGTGGATAGTGACTGAGGAAAAAGGAAAGTAGAATAAGTGACAAAAGCTCCCCACTTGACTTTTTTTTTCCAAATCTAATCTTGACTGAGTCCCTGGCAGCTTTCAGTGACACTTGGTGTGCTCGTGAAATTGCAGCTGGAAGGTAGAATAAGCCTCTTGGTTTGTACTCCATTCTCTTAACTCTTTAAAGTTTTTGAGTCACAATGAAGGATATCTGATGCTGCCTCCTTAAGGACTGAGCTGCTAATTAGAATTTAGATAATGCCCAGCAAAAAGTTTAATGCACCTCAAATTTAAGGAGTACCCGAATTCTTGTCTACAAAGTTAAAGAATTAAAATCATAGCCAACCAAAGTTTAAGGTATCGTGGGAGACTTTATTTAAAGGAAAATGAGGAGTTACAGAGTTCTCCAGCCACCAGTGTGGGGAGAACATGTGGGAGAGGTTTTAGCGAAAATCTATGCTGTTTAACTAAACAGGCAGGAAAAGAAAGATAACAGAGGGCTCTCATCATGAGAAAAAAGGTTTATTTTCCAGGTAAGACCCCCTCACCTGGAAAATGAAAGTCCTCCTTCTAGGATGTGGAAGAAGAGGCTGGCCTTTGTTTCAGTGACTTTTTAAAACTTCCACCAGGTAAGACAGAGAGATAGCTGATTGGTCCATAGCTGACCAATCAGTTTTAGCATCTAGGTTTGAGCTCTGGCTAGACTCTTCCCACTCAAGGGGATGGGGTTCTATGGCGCTTGTCAAAACTCTCACACCTGTTTCCTAGGACCATGGCACAGACAGCTTGTTGGAGTTACCTTTCCCACTGTTGTTTTTGAATACCTGACAAAAGCAGCTTGTGAGAGGAAGGAATTACTTTGGCTCTCAGTAGGAGGTGTTGGAGGGTGCAGGTTATGACAGAAGCCAGAACAGTTTCTTTAAGTGCTGGTGGGGACAAAGGCGGCTTGCTTACATCTCAGGAGTTGAGAAGCACAAAGAGATGAGTACCAAGGCTGCTCAAGCTTTCTTCCCCCTTCTTATTTAGTCCTTGCCTCCAACCATGAGATGGTGTCCCACATTAAGGGGGATTCTTCCCTCTTCAGTTAAGCCTCTCTAGAAATGTCCTCACAGACATGCCCAGAGGTGAGTCTTCTAGAGGATTCTGAATCTGGACAGGTTAGCCGTCAAGATTAGGCGTAAAACAACTGCACAATGAAATGGGCCATTGCACCACCTTAAGCCCAACTGCTCTCTGTTCCAATGTCTCCAGGGACACTCCCCTTGCTTTTTGAACTAGGTTTTGAGACCCCCACCCCACAGTCGCCTTCAGATCAATGGGTTGTTTGATCTGCTTAGGTTGCTGAAAATTTTACTTCAAATTTCCACGCAGTGCTGCTGTAGAAGGTGCTGGAGTCTCTGGCCCTACTCATATTCTAAGCCCAGAGTTCCAAAGCCCGGTCCATATCAGGGCTCAAACTCTCTCCTTTCTTGCCCTTGCCTGGGGTGAATTGAAACGAAATTAGCATAATTTCTCTGAGCTCATAGCCTCAGAGAAATGATCAGTAAAGCATCTGAAATGCACAAGGTCCTTTTTATAAAAACTGATAACAATGACCACACAACATTTTTTCCTATTTGCAAAATAGATTTCCATATGTGTTATGATAGTACAAAGTGTATACTCTAAGGGAAGGATAGCTCTTGATGGATGGATTAAGCGGCTTTTTATTAATTAGCTAAAATCCTCTTTGTTATATTGTATGTGAACAAGCAAGGGGTGACTAATAGTGCCCCAGTAATCTGAGTACAAGGTTGTATTTTGACCTTGGAGAACTAACTAGGCTGCTTTGGAATCTTAGAGGAACAGATGGAATGTCCTGACAGGAGAAAACAGAGGAAGATTTCAATTAGCTGCAAAAGTTGGGGAAGATGTTCTGATCAGTACAAGTATCTCTGCACTGAAGCCTCACTGTCATATTCCTAACCAGTCATGACAGGTAGTTATTATATTTCAGTTTTAAATTTCCTCAATTTCTATTATTGCTAAATCAGACCATAATGAAGTCTCTCGGGATAGGTTAGACAGGTATGATCCAAAGAAATATTCCATCAAAATAAAAAAAAGGTGAAAAATCTTTAGTCTTTGTCTTTGTACAGAAAATAGCAAAGCAATAAAAATAGCAAGAAAACAATCTCATCTCACTTTTCTTGATCCTGTCTAGCCATTGTACCTGAATTTTGAGCACAGAAAGAAATTTATAGGGGTCATTGCTTGGATAACTGGAGGCCACAGGGAACAACTTCTTAATCAGATAATGGTATAGAAGTCCCAGTTAGATAAACATGGGAGCCTCCATTTCCCAAAGGGCAACCCTCTAGAAAGGGAATGTCATGGTCTTGACTGTCACATATTGTCAATAACCTGTAGGTGTGTGTGTGTGTGTGTGTGTGTGTGTGTGTGTGTGTGAAAACAATTAGATCATGAGAGCTCTGAAGGAATAAATACCAGTAGTGATGCATAGAAGCATGACACTGATGGCCTGAGGTATTTCCTTCCCCCCAAGGGACTTCCTCTCAGATCAAGCCAGATGCTTTTCCAGTGAGGAAGCAGAGAACAATGAATGCTGCTGCTCAGCCAGCTCTCTTGTCTTCAGTAGTCCAGGACTCCCAGCCCATGGAATGGTGATGCCTACAGGTAAGGTAGGTCTTCCCTCCTTAATTAACCTAATCAAAATAATCCTTCACAAGTGATTCTAGGTCTGGTCAAGTTGACAATCAATATAAACCATCATATCGTCTATGAACAAATAACATAGAGGGTAATGACATCAAGCAAGAAGTGTTTCTCCTTGCTATTGTACACTTGTTCCAGTACATGTAAGCAAAGACAAAGCCAGCAGAAGGATCTTATTGGGAGGAGATAGAGCCATAGATTACAAGTGGCTTTTTTTTTATGAGTGGGGTAAGGAGAACAGGTAGGCATAGGAATGGAGGGATAAAGGTTGAACAGAGAAGCAGATTCATGCTAAGGTATTGAAGAAAAATAAAGAACAAGAATGGGAAGAAAAATCAGTATTAGAAAAGGCAATTTTAGGTAAAAGACATTTAATAAAACCAAGGAGTTAAGGGGTGATAGGTAAGGGTTTTATGTTCTTAAAGGAAAAAAAAATTATTAAGACAATTGATAGATTGAGGACCTAAAATATGTGGCTATGGAGAAAATGAATGTAGAAAATGTAAGAGAATTACCTGAGGTAGCCCCTGGCATTTTCTCCAAAAAAAAAAAGATGCACTTTATAAAGGTTGTTCTCTAATTTCCATATGCTAGTAGATTATTTTAAAATATATAAAATTATTGATTATAAATATGCTTATATTTACAAATATATGTATTTATATGGAACCATAAGAGAGACCACACATGAAAAAATGACCCACCTAACGCAATGCCACAGATAGAACGATGATGAATGCTGGAAATTAGAGTCAACCGTGATATCTTTTCAAATGCTAAATGCGGTACACCTTGTTCAACAGAGATTCAGGGGCAAGCATTCTACACAGAACAAATGGACTGCCCTAGGAAATTCTTACAGATGATAGTTTCCTATAGAAGACTTCCAGAATTTTCCCTTCATTCTCCTTTCCCTAGTCTGGTCTCATTATTTGGTTAGATTTCTTAATGCTTGTGCACTCTTTCTTTAGTGTTCAATTCTTCCACTGTAATCTTCTACAACTCTCTACAAAGGCTTAAGAAAGCCTCTAGCACAACTTAGAGAGAAATTGGTCTCATTACTTTCTTCTTGGCCATTCTGTGAATCTCCAGTATAGGTAATTGCAGTAATTTCCAGTTTAGCATGTATCTTCTTCCCATGTAATAGGATTAAAACTCAGTCTTATGCTTCTCCTGTTATGGTGTATCTATTGAATTTATTTCTCACTCTCCACATTTGTTTAAACACTGTTCCCATCACAATTCTGACTGATTCTGTTTTCCTTTGGTATTGCACCAGGGATGCTGTAAAATACCCCTTTTTCATTGTATGGGAAGTACTATTTCTGGAATGTAGCATGCTGCAGAACTCACCATATTTCCATGTGTTATATATTTCTAACATTTTTTACTAGAATGTCTTCTTTAGTTTTTATGAAAACAAGAAAGATTTTTCAACGAAAAAAATTAGAAGAGGATTTATTTGGTCTCCCTAAGTGACTTGAAAAGTTTTTAAATTGTGGTGATAAATCCTCTTTCCCTGCTGCTCGGCATCAATGGGCATGAAAAACATACCATGACTCACAAAAGGCAATTTTCAGATTGATCTCTGAACACAGGTTGAGCAAATCTAGCAAAACCATGCCATATTTCTTCCTTAATACTTAAAAAAACCTTTTTTGGACTATTTCAGTGTCACATTCACCTAAATCAATGTGAAGAAAAACATTCAAATCATTTAGAGCCTCTTTTCAGGATCAGGAAAATACCCCAGTGGCTCTGCTGCTATTGAATAGTTTTAGACATAGTTATCTCCAAAAGAAAATAATGGTTGATCTGGGGAAAATAATGGGCTGATCTGCCTATCTCCTCAGTACTAGGCAGCATAAGAAGAGGATTGAACCAAATCTTATTTTCCTGTTCACATTTCCCTTGACTCGTCTATACCTCTGTAAAGTGTGTGCAAAAACCACCATGGGATCAAAAGTGTATGTGATGGTGAATCTTCATTGTCGACATGGTTGAATTTACACTCACCTGTATGAGTCTATGAAGACATTTCCAAAGATGATTTATTAAGACTGATCATTAATGTGGGTGATGCTCTCTTATGAGTAGAGGTCCCAAACAGAATAAAAGGATGGAAAAGAGAAAGCCAGATAAGTGCTAGAATTCCCACTTCTCTGCTTCTGGGCCCACTGTGATGGGAGTATTTTGCTCCACTATGCCCTCACTGATAGACTAAACATGTAAAACCAAAATAAATCTTTCTTCCTTCAGTTGTTTATGTCGAGTATATGGTCACAGTACTAAGAAAAGCTGCTAACACAAACACCTTTTATGATGACTCTGACCTATTTTAAGATCTAAGTGCCATTTGAACTATCTGAACAGCTTAGGAAATAGATGCTTTGGTACATGTGACAACCTGAACATCTCTCGGCTTTGCTACAGTCCTCATATCCTGAAAACCCTTAGTATAAGGCTATAGACATGTAAATTACCTGGAACAATAAGAGGTATCTAATAGTCCTTTAAGTCTTTATATTGTATAGGTTGCCAAAGAGTTTTCCAATAGTTTCTATTCCATTAGCAAAAAAAAAAATTAAAATTAAAATTAAAAACTCAAAAAAAGTTAAAAAACTAAAAGATAAATTATAAGATGTACCTCACCTTGCTATCTAGAGGACCAGTAGAAGCTTTCATGGTAAATCCTTGAAAGGGGCCTTTTCAGCCTCCAAATAATCCAAATGGTGCAAGAGGAAGAAGGCCTTTTCAGTTCTCATCATGACCCCCTGAGTCTTCAGAGCCTCTTTGTCTGACATCACTGACAGAGACCCTTTCTAAGAAAATTGGCTGTTCTAAGAGCTAAAGCTGTGAACTTGGCTTCTGTTATCTGAGTGGTAAAATCATTCACTTATCATCAAATATTTGCTCAGCATCCACTCTATGCCAAGCAATGTTCTAAGCAGTCCACCTTAAATTCTATTGAAATAACTAAAGGGACCATCTCTTGATAATTCATGTAGAATTTTCCCTGTTTTAAAACTAAAAGTCCCATGTCCTGGGCAAATCAAGGCAATTGGTCTTCCTAGAGGAAATGTGTTTCTGAACAGGACTTTCATACAAGACAAGGCCTAACACTCTCATAGGAAAATAAAGAAGACTTTATAGGCAATGGTTAAGTTGTCACTGGAAAATATTTGTCCATAGCTATAATAGAAGACAAAAGATCACAAAATTTCTCCAAAACACTGAGAGAAAATAATCATCAAGCTGATTTAAAGACAGAACACTGTAATGTGTCAAAAAAAAGCAAGTGGAAATGAACACATTTTAAGATCAAGAAAAACTGAGACAGAATAGTTAGGTCTCAGTAAACTTCCAAAAGATATAATTAGAAAAGGAAAACAAGAAATTGAGCCTGTCATACTTGACAAACAAAATATAATTATGAGCTAGGAAATAGATACTCTACTGAAAAATACAAACAGATGTTTGCTGCATGAAATAGCAATTATTTTAAAGAAAATATGGATTTTTAAAAATAAGATTAAGCTAAAATTCAGTTATTAAATTCTGAAAAGCCTAAGATCTTCTCAATAAATTCAGAAAAGCACTAGCTAACATTCAATACTAATCATGACAAAACAGCAGAGTAGGAAAGAAGGGAATTTTGTTAATCCAATAAAGGGCTAAGTTTCTATAACTATATTAACTGATATGGTACTCATTGAATACACAATTTTTCCAGAGCAAAGATTTTTTACTTAAAACAAATAAAATCATACCTCTTCTTATTAACGCAATTTTATGCCTAAGGCATAATGATGAGGCAATGTGACATAATGCTAACAGATAACAACATTGACTGTAAGCTGGGAACCCCAAAATCTGAATCTCAGCATTTCTGTAGGTGAAAGACAGTCATCTCCTCTAGCCTTCTGAGAAAAAGGAAAAATGAAAAAAGACCTTTGCTTTGTTTCTTGGCCTTGTCCTCAGGTTCTCTTTTGAATATATATAAAAAGAAACTATTCAGAGTAAAGAGAAAATTAGGTTTATCACCAAAAGAGCATCTCCACAGATCTCTTCCTATATTTGAAAGTAAACACAAATTCTCTGAAAATCATAATCAAATCAATCATAAGTTAATTTCCAGTGTTTGCTATTTTAGTTCCAGTCCAAAGTTTTAGGAACTGCAGAAACATAGGAGCAGAAATTTTACAGCTCCACAAGTATACCGAGTAGAGACTCTGAACAAGTGAAACTTACAGACATTTGATGCAATATCATGAAAAATAAAAAGTTTTCTGTTATTACCACTTGTACTGAACAATGTACCAAACAGTACAGTGAGAAAATTTAAGAAGAAAAGAAAGTATGTTAAAATGAGAAAACAATAAAATAAATTGTCATTATTCACTTTGCCATGCTTGTTTAAAAAAAACACAATATAAAGTTTTACTAGAATTTTATGAGTTCAGCAAGGACATGATGTAATATAAATATTGAACTTCAACTAAGTTCTTATGGGTCACATAAAAATAATTAGAAATTGGAACTATATAAGTATGTAATATTAATATTGATAGGAATATGATGTAGACAAAAATAAACCTATTAGAGGTACATAGGGCATTTATATACTAATACAGAATGTTCTTTTAGAAGACTTTAAAATAGTCATGAAGTTTAAGATGATAACATAAATATGTGTCATGGTTTGATCCAGGTGTTCCCCACAAACAAATGAATGTGTTCTGATAGATCGATCCTCAGCTGATAGCAGTTTGGGTTTTACAACCTCGCTGGAGCTGTGTTGTTGAGGGTGGGCTTATGGGGGTTATAAGCCAGCTTCCCCTTGCCAGTGTTTGGCACACCTTCCTGCCGCTGTTTGCAGTGCTGTGGCAGAGGTGATGTCCACTCCTCTGCTCATGCCATCGTTTTCCCTGCCAGGATGGAGTCTCCCCTCGAGTCCATAAGCCAAATAAACCCATTCCTCCACAAGCTGCTTTTGTTTAGGTTCTTTCTGTACAGCAACTAGAATGCTGACCGCAACAATATGCCAGCCTTCTGAAAATTCTTCTATAGGGATAAGTGGCTGGGGAGATGATTCAGTTGGTAATGCTCTTGCCTTATAGGAATGAGGACCTGAGTTCAATCCTCAGGACCACATAAATGCCAGGAATGGAGCATGCCTGTAATATCATGATTGGGAAGATAGGAGGATACCTAGGGCTCACTGGCCAGCCAATCTAGCCTAACCAGTGAGCTCAGGCCAAGGAGACCACAATCTCAGAAATAAGTAGATGGTCTACCTGAGGACAACACTCATGGTTGTCCTCTTACTTCCACATACATCTGTGCATGTACACACATGCACCTGAAGACTCATGTGCACCCCCATGCCCTATACACACATATACTTATATACCTGAGGACAACACCCAAATAGTCCTCCAGCCTGCACAAGCACATGCACCTCACACATGCACAGCCTCCCTCCCACACACATGTATCTCCCCACAAATACATACACATATATTTCTGAAGACAATGCCTAACATCCTCTGACCTCCATACACTCCTGCATCTGCACACACCCACACACATACACACACACACACACACACACACACACACACACACACCACCCCCTACCTGAAGACAACACCTGGAGTTGTTCTCTGACTGCCACATGCACAAGCACCTGCACATATACATGCATCACCCCACCACAGATGCAACACAAGCACACATTCATACACAAAGCATTGTGAGTGAATCTTCAGAACCTTGAAATGTGGAAGAATTATTAATACAAGACCTAAAAATTACAAACCATTTGGACAGATTCAACTGAAATCAAAAAGGTGTGGGCAACACAAGATACTATAAGCAAGCCTACTATAAAAGCCATATTTTGGAAGAAATTCCTTATAATACATCTAAGAAAGAATTTACATTTAACATTTTTAAGGATCCCTTGTGTCATAATCAGCCACACACCACTGATGATGAACCTCTAAACTAGGCACAATTATGGATGGAATAGAATTATTGAAGCTATAGGGCTGGAGAGTTGGCTCAGCGGTTGAGGCACTTGCCTCCAGTGCCTAAGGCCCCGGGTTCAATTCCCCAGGACCCACATAAACCAGACCCACTAGGTGGTGGCCCTGGTGTGCTCGCTCTCTCTCTCTCTCTCTCTCTCTCTCTCTCTCTCTCTCTCTCTCTCTCTCTCTCTTTCTAAAAAAATAAAAGAAAAAAAAAAGAATTATTGAAGCTATAGATCCAGGGGAAGTTCCATTATGGTGAAAGAGGCTGGCCCCTTTCACAGGACCCAGCAGAGAGAAAGAAAAACAAACAAACAAACATTACCAGCACTATACACACACCAGCAAAACAGAGATTTCCTTCCCTCTATTACATCCTCTGTGCAGGGTATTGACTTCCTGAGTCTGGAATTTTCTTTCCTGTTCTGCCCTCCCAGGTAGGGATGTTTGTTTCTAGCTCCCCTGAGACTCCTTATATCCTGCCCCCTACTGAGAGGGCTGCCTTCTTTTAAACAACCTCAGAGACCCACCCAAGATTACTAAAAAGGTCAAGTTGACAACAAATCTTAACCATCACATCTCGTAAATAGAAATAAAAACAGAGACAACCCAACAAAAACATAAGCAAAACAATAAATGTATTAAAAATTCAACCACAATATTAGCCAACAAAAATTCAAAGTTCAGAGTGATATGACTTAATGAACATGACATTCACACACACAAAATTAATTCCTAGCAGGTACTACAAGGTTCAGTGTATGTCTCCAAAAATATTGCTCAAACCCCAGCTTTGCAACTCCTTACATGCATGATCTTGGATGAACAAGCTACTTAATAATCTTGATACGTCCATCTTCATGTATCTGAAACAAGGATAATAATTATAAAATACAAATAGATAAGACTAATGAAAAACAAAGTGAGTTTATTACACAAAATAATACTGTACTTGGCACCTAGTGAGCACAGGTTAAAGACTAGCTTATGAGAGGACAAACTGGTAGAATCATGTCAGAGAACAACCTGACACCAGTCAAATAAATACTCAGATGAAAATGAAACAAACCTTTTTGTACCTAGGTCCTAAAAACTTTGTCATTTGTCATCAGTAACTGACTTTCTTTTTTTATTTTATTTATTCATTTTCAAGCAAAGAAATGAGAGAGGAGAGAGAGAGAGAGAGAGAGAGAGAGAGAGAGAGAGAGAGAGAGAGAGAACCAGGGCCACCACCCTGTGGGTCTGACATATGTGGGTACTGGGGAATTAAACCCACAGCCTTAGGCACCAGAGGCAAGTGCCTCAACTGCTGAACCATCTCTCCAGCCCCAGTAACTTTCAAGAAAGAGCCAGAGACTTTTCTGGAACCTTGACTCCCTTGTGGACATTTTAAAGTAGCACTGACTAATCAATGTCAAAGAATCCCCTCTAGTTTACTGGGCAGTGTTCATAGAATAATGCCAATTAATACAGAAAACTGCTTCATTCAAAAAAAGATGAGCCCATATGCTGGTATTCACGGTACATATATGAAGAACACATTAGATCATTCTTGTGCAGCATGTCTGGCTGATCCTGGCTATGTTTTCTCTCTTACACAGTCATACAGAAGTCATCTCACTTCTGAACTTAGGTTACCTCTTCCATCAAACTATATGTGTCTTAGAGTCATATCCATTTTGTGAAACTTCTAGAAAGCCACTCAGGAGATTAATAAATATTAAAGATGGTAAAAACTACTGAAGGCATTGGCAGTATTATATTACAAGGGCATCTTCTGCCTCCAAGAATTCAGTGATTAAACGGGAAATGACCAATTTTCAGTGTTCTTCAATTCCTTACTCAGGAAGCAGTTCTACTGGAAAGGGAAAATTGTTATTAACGTATGTGATACCATATCCTGAAGCAGTTTATATTTGGGCTTCCTAATGTGGACACCAAAATGCTCAGTCATTATTCTCAATGGGACATTTGTCCTATCCGTGAAATGACTGGCCCTTATACAATGTTATTGACCAGCGTTGTAGTTAACCTTCTTGCTACTAGGACAAAACACCCAAACAAAATCAGCTGGTGGAGGAATGGGTTTCTTGTGGTCTAAAGTCTTGAGAGGAAGCATTATGATGGCAAGAAAAGGGAAGTCCTAAAATAGAAGCTGGACATGACTTCTTGCCATAGAAGGTGGAAGATAGCAAGAGAATGAGCTCAACTCTGGCCAGAGTGAGTTGGTGGTGATGCCCCAAAACCTTCCCCCAGGAAAACACCTTCTCCAGGAAATCTTCACCTCCAAAATTTCCACCAGCTGGGGCCCAAGAATTCAAAACACAGCTTATGAGGGATATCTGAATCAAACCACCAGCTAGTAAGAGATTCAACTGTCAATCCATAATGTTGTAATAACCACATCCTCTCAGATCATGACTTTTTTCCACTTCTTTTCATTGAATGTTTAAAACTATTTGCTCCTATCCTTAACTATTGTTCAATTGGTAGTGTTATTGAATACCAGTATTAATGTGATATTAAAAATTAATAAACTCTAGATCAGTAATTTTAATGTGTCTCATTAAAAATGGGTCTCCTTACAAAACTCTTTAGAAGTAAAGAACCCATGTAATTCATCATGCATCAATTTTAAGGCTCTTCGTTGTGTGAGGTACTGTCCTAGTAAACAAGACAGCTATGTTTCTTGCCTGCAAGGGAACATATAGACTAGTGACCACGAACTAAAAAATAGAGCAAGAAGTTCAGGGAGGACATTTCTGAACCCAGTGTGGCACATAATATATTTTCCTAAGAACAAGATGAAATTGTGGCTTGCATTTGTTTCAAATGATATCCTTTCTTAATGAATAAATGTGATCCCATTTAAAATCTTCTTTCTTGGCAAAGGAGAAAGAATGGATTTAGTCTCAGTAGAGAAAATATTTTTATAGTCCTTTAAATCAAGAAATCAAAGAAATGACAATAATGTAAAAAACACAGGGCCATAAAAATATTTCATTCAATCAAGAATGAACACATTGAGTGCTGGGGACATGGCTCAATCAGTCAAGCACTTGCTGCATAAGCATGAGAACGTGAGTTCAGATTCCCAACACTCACATAAAATGCTGAGGACTGGGGTAAAGAGATGGTTTAGGCAGTAAAGGTGCTTCTTAGCAAAGCCTGATGGCCAGGGTTCAATTCCCCAGTACCCATGAAAAGCCAGATGCACAAAGTGGCTCATGTGGTATGCCCATTTCCCCTCTGTCTTTTATATTTTCTCTCTATCTCTTTCTTTCTACTTTGAAATAAATAAAATATATTTTTTTTAAAAAATCTGAGTATGTGACTGTAATCCCAGCTCTGGGGAGGCAGATACAGGAGGAATCCTGGAGCTTGATGACAGTCTAGCTGAATGGGTTCAATGTCAAACCTTATCTCAAAATAAGGTGAAGAACAATTAAGAAAAACACCAAATGTCAATATCTAGCTTCTGCATACATATGCACACACATGCATGTGCACCAGAATAAACACAAACATGTACACACATGCACAGAACACACACAATGAACATATGTGACATGTTCATGGAACTGATGATTAAAAAGAAACTTTCCTAGAAGCAAATGCTTTTTTCCTATATCTGTTCACGTTCATGTCTACATTCCTAGTCGAATGATGCCAAAAACAAGGTGGAAATTGACAAAATGCATCCCTGTGGGAAGATGACTATGTCTCTTTGCTCAAAGCCACTTTCTCTGGAGAGAATTCAGAGAGCATGGATGGTAATTTAATATGCTTGGCAAACAGAACAAGAAATTGTAGTTGTTAGATTTTTCTGCCTCCCAAGATTCTTCTCTTTAGTCCCTTTCATCTGCACCAAGTGTTTCTTGTTAATAATTATTGATCTGTAATGATAGATTCATCTTCCCACAAATTTAACTTACACTGGGCTGGAGAGATGGCTCAGTGGTTAAGGCACTTGCCTCCAGTGCCTAAGGCCCTGGGTTCAGTTCCCCAGGACCCCATAAACCAGACCCACAAGGTGGTGGCCCTGGTGCATTCTCTCTCTCTCTCTCTCTCTCTCTCTCTCTCTCTCTCTCTCTCTCTCTCTCTCTGCTTGAAAATGAATAAATAAAATATTTTAAAAAAATAAAAATTTAACTTACACTGAGACCAAAATATAGTCAGGATATGGCTTCTCTAATAGGTACCATTGGAAACCATTGTGAAGGATTATTTTATATTGTAGATTGAATCCAGCTTTAAATATGGGGAAATCATTTATAATTTTTAAATCTACTTATTTTTTTCCTGTGGAAATAATTTATTTCGAAGGAATAATGTGAAGTTTGTCTCTCTTATTTGACAGAATGAAGATCACAATAAAATGGCATTTGTCATCCATATAATACAACTCAAGAAAGCGAAAATTTGAAAAATCATAACACTGTGTCTCAAAATTACAGGGGAAAAGAAACTGGCATAATCCCTCTAGAGAAATGCTTCTTTCATGCTAAATTACTTTTGTTTGTTACTGTTGATGTAGGGGCTTCTAGGGAAACAATCTTTCAAGGTTGTTTGTCTCAAATCTCTACTGAATTCACATAAAACTAATAATAATATAGCATCCTTTTACATTGATATACATATAGAAAATATGGCCCTATGAATTCTATTAGCCACGCTTATATTTTAAAAAGCTTAGAAATTATCATTTATGAGTACAGTTGAAATATTATTTTAATTAACTCCAGCATACACAGACACAGGGGTTGGTAAAATCCATGGTCCTTGAAAGGGATCTATGGAAATAATCAAGCCCATCTTAGTGCTTAGGCTACTGCCCTAAGGTAAGCCTTTTACATGATTTATCTCAAGTAATCATTACAAAATCCCCAAGTGCTTCATACTGTTATTATCCCTATTACAGATGAAGAACCTGGTACTTGGAGAAATTGGTTATGTTAGCCAAAGTCATACACTTAATGAACGTCAACTTAGGACTCCAGATCTCCTGACTCTGAGAGCTCTCCATCACTACAGTCCTACAAGACTCCTTTAAAAGTCATTTCACTGTATTTTGTGCCAAAATAAACCATTTTTTTGCTGTTGCACTGTGGGGAGGAGAAAGTAAATAAAGCTAAAACATTGGTGAGAAATTTGAATGTCTCTCTAGCCAAAAGAGAGTTTTACTTAGAAATTCTTACATCTCTTTTCTCCCCTCCTCCCCCGTTTGCCTCAGCTCTCTCAAGTCTCAGGTCACCTTAAATAAAATATTTGCCAAAAGCTCTGCTACAGAGTGAGTTGTCTCCCCTGAAGTATATATGTTGAAATTCTCTTCATCACCCACTATCTATAAACAGTGAAAACTACCTTAGTCAGAAACAGGATCTTTGTTGATACAACTAATGAAGGCCAACCTCATCCACTGAGGTAGGCTGTACTTGAATATGGCTGGTGTCTGGACAAGAAGAGAGACATGCACAGAGGGTTCTGTGTGAAGATATAGACAAGATAAGTGAAGACACAGGCAGGAATTAAAGTTATGTGATGAGAAACCAAGAAGTATGTAAGACTACTAGAGATAGTAGAAGCTATAAGCAAGGACCTTCCATAAAAGGTTTAGACAGTGTTCACCCCTCTACAAAAAAAATCTTGATTTAGGATTTCTAGCATCCATAACTATAGAGAATAATTTCCATCATGGAACCATGGTAATTTGTGATAGTCATAGGAAACTAAGACAAGCTCTCCGAAAGAACATGATGGGAGTGTCTGTGTCATCCCCCTTTTTCCTAATAGGGCTGAGCTTAGCTTTTTATTGGCTACCTCAGGAGCAGGGTTTTTTTTTATATCTTTATTGTCAATAATTAGATACATTGTATGAGCAAATATTGTGATGGTACCCCCATATCTCTCCTCTCTGTTCCCAACTTCCTGGTGGGCATACTGGATCTCAATTGAGGAGAACTTTATCTCCAGTTCTCCCAGAAGAAAAGAACTTTATTTTTACTAAGGCACTTATTAAGGATATTTTGCGTGCAGCTTATTCTCTCATACACAGTGACGAATTAGCCATGGGGAAAGCCAACAGAGAAAGACCATGTATGTCTTCTAGGTAGAAGGATCATCAGTTCCTGCTCTTTTCCACCTATTTTCTGCAACCCCAGCCCTAGTTTGGCAAATGTTAAATTATATGATATCAAAAGACTGGGTTATCCAGCTATGAGACATATAATTTCCTCAAATTACTGTGATCCAAGCTCAAAGCTCTCCAGAAATTCCAAACCTGTTGAAGACATCCACCAGAGGCATAGTGAAGTTAGAGGTCATCTTTCAGATGTTCACCTCTCCAGAGCAGGCCGCTAATGCAAGCTCTTCTGCAGGGCTCACACTGTTGGGATTGGCTGGTAGAGGGAATTTCTGGAGAACCTTCTACCTTGTTGATTCCATTTTCTATGTTTTGTATTTTGTGTACATTGGTTCATTTATATCAATCAGACAATAATCCCATTTCCATTTTATAAATGGGAAAACTGATGTGCAATGGAGAAAAGTGACTTCTCAAGGTACCAGCATTTGTTAAAGACAGACTGAGGAGCAGCTATAAAGAGTCCTGAATCTCACTGTCATCTATTTTTCTACTCTTGAGTCAAACACACACGTCCACTCTCTTCCATTCCTCAGACATTTATGGGTATCATATATTATACCATATTCTACTTTTGAAAAGACCTCCTTTTTATTTTTTAATACTTTCTCTTCATTCTTTCCCTCTTTATCCCTGGATCATAGTGCAGTGATAAATAAGACAGTTCAAATCTCCATTGTGTCACTCACCAGCTGAATGGAGTGGGGCAGATAACAGCCTCTTGAAGCTGAGGGCTTCTGGGAAGATCCAATGTACTCATTGGCTTAAGGTGCTCAGCTCAGGCTTTGAGCACTGAGTGAGAGAGGGGCTCCTGTTGACTTAAATCTGCCTCACGCATGCAGTGTCTTGAGGCTACATCTAGCCTCGGAGATCCAGATGGAGAGACCAAAGTACAGCTATGAAAGTGACTTATATGGTCAAGGTGACAGGAAGTTAGAGAAGAACCTACCAGGACAATTAGTGCACTTCTTATTTTTCCATTAAATGACACTTTGCTTTAAAACCATAAAACAAATAGTCTCCTATGTATTTTCTCAAAGTGATTGAGAAGGTCAATGTAGTATGAAATCATCCTATCACCTCTTCTCTGCCTCTGGTAACCTGAGTTTTATCTATAATTGTTATTCATTTTAAAATAAATTTAGTATTTTGATTTTTTTCTTTCTAATTGCATTCCATGCTTGGAACATCATCTTTGAAGAAGGATCAGAATGCCATTATATTCAGTTTGGGGTTTCCTTTAATGAATATACATTAGCTTTATGAGAAGCTTCTGTTTTTCCCAAGAAGGAAGGTCAGATGAGCAAGAAAAAAGTGACATGATATAATTTACAACATCAATATGAGTTCTATAAGAAATCTACCAGTTCCTTTCATATAAGTAATGCTCAGAAGATACAACCTTCAAATTTCTGAATTATGCATACAGTATTCAATAATTTTGAGGCTAACAACATTAGGATTCATGTTATTTGGGAAATAGTTCAGAGAATTTTAGAAAAGTTTCAAGAATGAGGATACCTTCCTTTGGGCAGCTGAGAGCCTACACTTGTATACTCAGCTACTCTAAATTTATGGGTCTCCAGTACAGAGTTATGGAAGCCTGGCCCAGCTCCAGAAAGACTCTTCAATTTCTGAAGCATTTTAAATACTGTCTCTGGCCCTTGTCACTGTGAAAAGAACAGCATCTTATTCTAAAAGAAGTGACATGTTAATGCCCATAAATGTTCTGCATAGCACCAGACACACTAAAGGACACTAGAAGCACAATTCTTCTATGTCCTGTTTGTTGTCCAACAACCTACCATAAACAAAATTTCCCAGGAGTGTTTAATGAATATGATGCATGCATAATATTTCAGAGAAAGCAGTTGCATGCTTTAAATAACAAAAAAAGTGTCTTCCTCAATTGCTTTGTAGAGATAATTGAGAACAAGAAGATAAAATGGTATGCATGGATGAGAGATATGTCTTCCAAAAATATGTGCATTGAAAAACCTTGAAAATCAATAAATGAATAAAAGAAAATAGCATGAATTAAATAATTGGGACTATTATTCTTTTAATCAATAATGCTTTAGTTTCAAATGGGTACTGAGTCATTCCAGTATGTATTGAAAGTCTGCTATATTCACAGCACTGAGTTAGACATTATCTTAGATAAATAAGTCCCTCCTCTCAGGGAGCTTGTGGTCTCAGCCAAGGTAATGTTAGCATCAGAAGATGGGCTGAGTGTATTATGAGCCTTAGGGACCTGCAAGCCAGTATCATCCATGGGATAGAGATGGTCATAGAGGGAAAAGAAGATGCAAGGATCCAATAGGATCCTCCACTTTATGTCGAGATAACTGAGGGGATGGTGGACCATGAACAGAAAGAAGTAACTCAGATGCAAGTTTGACAGGAAGTTGATGCAAGTGATTCTCCAGTAGGAATTCCAGGAAAAGATAGATTTCTGTGACATAGAACCTAGAGCTCACAGATTAGGCCAGACTAGCTAGCCAGTAGGCCCAAAGGATCATCCTGTCTCCTCTTCCTCTTCTCCAGCACAGGGATTACAGGCATGCATTAACATGCCTGGATTTATACATGGGTTCTGGGACTCAAACTCAGGTCCTTATGTTTGTGTGGCAAGCACTTTAATAACCTAACCATTGCCCTAACACCCAGAATTCTAGTTCTTTACGTTAACCTTTTCCATTGCTATTTGCATATTACCCAAGTATATTCTTTCCCATATCCTGCTTTTAACTTAATAAGCACTCCTAAAATCATTTAATTTATGGTATTATGGTATTTTAATGATCTGTTCTGATCCTGCTCCTTCACTAGGCTGACTTGAGAATCAGTTAATGTCTCAGCTGTAACTTCTTCGAGTTGGCTTCTCTATGGGCTGAGTGCCAGAAGGGAGAAATATAGCTTAAGATATCATTTATCATCAGCCCTGTGTACAGCCCCTGACTATTATAGGCACTTGGGTTTGTTGAACAAAAAAATCCAAGAGGTAGAAAAGGAAGAAGAGAAGAAAAGAAAGGAAAAATAAGTAGTAATAGGGAAGAGAAGACGCATAGAACTAGAGGAAAATAGCCTAGTAGAAGCAGAAAGTGGTAATTTCCAACCTTATATTCAGATAACAACCAGAAAAAGGAAAAGAACAGAAAAAGTTAATTCTATAACCATACCATTAGGATTGGCTGGGATCACTATGTGGTTGTTTCAGAGAGGGGAAGACAACAAACACATTACAAACGTCCCTACATCAAAACCTATACAAAGCAAATGGGAACAGGATTTGCTATGCCATTGACTGGGAAATCAATATTCGCATGAGTTAAGTCACTTTTCCCTCTGAGATTTGTCCTTCAAAGGGCTCCACTTTAGATAAGCAATATTTATGATACAGCCTATTTGCTGAAGGCAATGCAATAATGAAGTCAAAAGAATGTTCTGTAAGATTACAAATGACCTCACTGATTAATGAAACTCATAGGACATTAGAAAATGACAGAAGCTGGCAGGATTAAATCCAGAAAGGTTTACTAACTGTTCCACTCTCCTACAAGCAACCTTTGGATTTGAAAGTCATAAGACTGTGGGATAGGTAGAACCTTTATCTCTGTCTTTAAACCTGCCTAAAATGACAAGTGAGCTCAGGAAAATGATAGTCTACTTATCACCACTTCATAAACGATATTGGGTATTGACGACCATATCACTGTAGAGAGGCACACAGTCAGCGTGAACATGAAACCTGGTGCGAAATCACAAGTCTCGGCTCCATAAATGCTTGAGCTCTGAAGATGACTGTCAGCCCTCTACTCTAAATGAGCTTCATGAAGAATAACTGGCTGGCCCTAACTGGCCAGCATATGTCACAGGATCCTCCATGGTTTGCATGTCCTAGTTATTATTTTAGGAATTTTTGGACTGTTTAACTTTTGTGCTGGGTGGGGAGTCATATTTATAGCATAAAATACATTATCTCCCTGTCACTTGACAAAGATAGTGTGAAATATGGATTGTTAGAATTGCAAAGAAACATTTATCAGATTAAAAGGTGCCAGATAACAAATACAAGAAAGAAAACCTTACATCACACAATGTCGTTTCTACATGTAGCCAAGCTCCTTACTGAGAACTGCACAGAAGCTGGGAAAAGGTTAAGTGGCCTTGCTAAAATTGGCTCAGGCTGCCAATGCCACAGAATGGATCTCAAAGTCTGTCGTATAATAAATATGTTTATTCAAGTTGTAGTCAACTCTCTGGTGCCCTGAAAAGAATTTTATTTATTAATTTTTAATTCTTGAATTTATCTTCATAATAAACCTGGAACTAAAAAAGAGCAATCATTTTTTTGCATTTTGTCATTTATTCACTGATCCATATATCTATTTATTTATTCAGCAAACATCTACCAAGTGCCTACTATGTGCCGGTCATTATACTTCAGTGGACAGAGAGGCTGCAATTCACAGAAGTTACTCCTTGGAAATGGGATTCTTATTTTCATTCATTCTGTAGTTTGTATTTTTCATAATGTTCTGCTTTGATTTCTTGTATTCAATGCAGAGTGAAGCAGTTAGTTACTCAGCCGTCTCTACTGTCATCAACTGTCACCATACAAAACACAACACTTTGTAATTCATCAGTCTGAACAATGTCAAGATGCCTCAGCAATTAGGAGCAGTAGATGGAGTCTGCATAAAAATGATGCCTCCATGCTAACTCTGTATCTTATGGAATTGAAAGCAAAGTCTACCTGTAATGTTGTATGTAATGTAGGAGTGAATCATGTTTGTGACCATATGGGTAGAAGGTAACTTTGTGACAACCACCTGAAACCTGAAATGCAGCTTTCGTATGTACAACTTCCCATTGGAGAGCTTGCAACCCTATTTGCTTTGAAAAAATTCTCCTTTTAAGAAGCTGATGAATGTGGCAAAGTGGCAGAATATAAAAGCAATTAGCCGGGTATAGTGGCATAATCCTGTAATCTAAGCACTTGGGAGGCAGAAGCAAGAAGATTATGAGTTCAAGGTCAGCCTAGACCACATAACAAGACATGTCTCAAAAAACAAAAATCAACTAAACAAACAAAAAAGAATCAAAAACATATGTAAAATACTCAAATCAATATGAAGCCATGATATTGAGTGATTCTAAGTGTTGTGATATTTCATGCTCCCACAACCTGTTTGTGGATGACCATGGACAGTGATCTAGGAAGAATGAGGAAAAGAAAGGATGCAAGTGACTGGCAGGACATCATCAATAGTCACGGGCCATGTGATGTGGCCCAAGTCTGCAATCCCAGCACTTACACACCTGAGGCTGGAGGATCATGAGATAGAATGCAGTCTGCACTACAAAACACAGCAAGACTTTGTTTTGAAAAGGCCACATAACACCATACCTGCAAAACACACTGAATTCAACAAAAATGCTCACTGGGGGCCACTGACAGGCAGGGCTATGGAGGTTAGAGAGTATCGAGGAAGAATGAGAGATTGAATAAACCAACAGGAAGTTAGACATTCTTGATTTGAAGAGAAGGAACAATATCCAAGCCCCACCTGGGTATCTTGGAAAAACAGCAGTATAGTGACCCTGGGCCTGACCAGTGATGAACCTAGGCTTGTGTATGCATCCCCACTGCTCAACGTTTGTTGTTTCTGAATCTGTATTTCCTGTTTTGCACCTTGTTTGTGCTAATCTGTCATAATATGATTATTACAGTTAATTTGTGAAGATAGAGCCTTTACATCCTGATGCTCAATTTAGTTGATGAGTTTTTAAAATAAATCATTTTGTTTAAAGTGTTCAAAATATACCAAAATATGCTTCTTAAAAATTAAGCTTTTTTCCCTCATAGTTCTGGTGTCCAGGAAGCCCAAGCTCAAGGTGTTGGCAGATTTGAGTCTGGAGAGGGTGCATGTCCTGTTTTATACCTGACACCTTCATCCTGTGTGCTCATGGTGGAATAGCCTCCTAAGACCACTGTCTAAAAGGCATTGGCTCCATTTATGGAGGCTCCGCCTTCATTATCTAACACTTTGTGAAGGTTAATATCACCACATTAGTCATTAGGATTTTCAGTTAAGAAGTTGGGGTGATGCCCACATTCAGACCACATAAAATGTCTCATTTTTTACCAGTCTATCTGCACTGCAGAGGGATTATGCTTCACAGATTTCAAATCAATGACTCTTGTTTTGGCTGTGACTCTGTTTCTACATCTCAGATGTAGCCCAGTCCCACCCTCCATTTCTGTGTCTCCAGCACCATGTTTCTTCATCTCTTTACCCATCATACATTCTCTTCTCTCTTCTACCAACCCTAGGCCATCAAGCATATGGGTCAGTCATGTTTACAATGACCTATCCTCCAAATTTCTTATGAACACAGGACCATCAGCCTTAGGGGAACCCAGGGAAACCTTGGATTTCCATCCAGCTTATCATTATGCAATTTGTCTGGTTCATGTCCCACCAACCAGTATGAAAGGTGACTGTCGCCTGCCCTGTAGTATCGCTGTTCTTCTTAAGGCATGACTGCCTTGAATGGCTTTTCTGATAGTATTGATGTAAATTTCCAAGTCTGAGGGAGCCCAGTATTCACTCTTCCTTTCCTACAAGCCCCCTTCCCTTTTCTTTGTCATTGCCCTTTGAAATAACGTCATAACCACCTCCTTCCTCTCTCAGAGGACCTAAGTTCACCTAACGATAGGACCCAGTCCAGAAGTCACAGAATTGGTCCACTGGTTAAATATAGACATGTCTGTTTAACAAAATATGTGCTACTATGAAAAAAAGAAATTTTATTCTTAAAATTCTTTGCGATTCCTCCAAATATATCAAAAGTTCTGACGAAGTGAACCCACATCCGTGCCTGAAGAGTGAGCAGGAACTGAGTAGCACTTTAGGCAGAGCACACACTTTCCAATGGCACACATTCCTCATTACTCTACACCATACATAGCTCTCTGTTCACTTGTGTTCCCCAGTAGGCTACTGCAGTCTTGAGTCTGAAGCCCAGATTGTACCTTGTCATGGCAGTATTACATGGCAAGATTTTCCTTAGTGTCCCTGTAGCATATAACTCTGAAACATAACAATAATTTGAACTATTCTGTGCTCTAAATGTTTGTGTATCCCCAAAATTTATATACTGAAATCAATCCCTAATGAGACAGTATTTGGAAGAAGAGTCTTTGGAGGTTCTTCCCTTGAGAATAGGATCAATATCTTTAGGAAAGAGATCCCAGAAAGCTAACTTGCTTCTGTCATGTGAGGCCATGGTAAGAAGACACCATTTATAAAGAACACGGGACCTCACCAAGACACAGGACCTTTAAGTGCCTTGAAATTAGACTTCTCAGCTTCCAGACTATAAAAAAATATTATCTACTCTTTATAAAATAACCAGTTTTTAATTCTTTTATAGCAACCCAAACAGACTATGGGCATGTTTCCTTGGGAGAAAATACTCAGACATCTGGAATATGGGTTTTTGCTGTTCCATCATCAGGACAAAGAGGTAGGAAATTACTTTTCCATTCTTTGGATGATGAATCTAAATTTATTTTGTATGCCAAATTACTAAAAGTAACCACTGTTTTCTGAGCTCCTGTAATAATGCTATTGTGTTTTTCTCTGGGGTGAATGTACCCTTCTCTAATGTGAATTGTTCCTTGCACGTACACTGTCATACAAAATGCAGCTCCACCTCACCCAGGTGTCATGCTGTACCTGGACCAGTCAGATGCCAACACCAGCTGATGCTCAGTCCCCACAGTAACAATAAGGCCATTTCTCAGAGATGTTGTGAGAATTAAGTGAAATCATATGTTTGGGTTCTGCCTCTGCCATTGCTTAACATCCCCATTGCCTGTCCCCGTGTCAATTGAGATAGTCCATCTGTTCAGATTTTGCAGAGTATAATAAATTGTCTGAGAAACCAGATGGATAATTAAAGCTGAAGAACATAATAGGGACTATTAAACATCCCCTGGACAAAACCCCAAATTCTGTCCTTGGAAAATCGGAGAGGAAAAGGGTATGTGTTTATTGGCTATGAATCATTCCTTTGGAGACCTGAAGAAAGAAAATTGAACTGAAAAAATCTTTAGTTTTGAGGACAAGAACTAGCAGAGCTCAAGGAGATTTGCAACGCACTTTACTCTCTGAAGACTGACATCAACAAAGGTACATCCCACCTCTTCCCATTGTGTAGCAATGAGAAAACCAAGTAGGAGTTGTCAAAGAAATAGCACTTGACTTGCTGTTGTGGAAGAACTTAATCAACCTGCCTTTATCAGAAAAGAGAGAAGTGAAAATGTAAAACTAACTAAGTTCCTTTAAACTTCCTCCAAAAGACAGCAAATGAAATGAAGCACATTGAAACGTACCTTGTGACTCACACCTATTCCCTCAACTCCCTAGTCTCTCACCTGCCAAGACTTGCTTTTTCTTTTTTTTATTTAAGAAGAGAATTTTATTTTTTATAAATTCAGACTTAAATAAAAAAAGTTACATATGCTAAAGGTAAAATTTCTAGGAATTTGGAGTTGGGCATTTATTTTATTAGTTTCCATTTGACTCAGGAGCATTTCAGATTTGGGATTTGTTTTTCAAACTGTGGAACTTTTACTGAATACACAATGGCATAGTTTTGGGATGTAAACCAAGTCTCAACATGAAACTCATTCATGTTTTATGTACACCTTTTACCATAGCCTGACAATTATTTTATACACTATTTTTAGTGTTCCTGTACAGCCCAACACATGAGCTCAGCTTTGATATTTTCTTATAGCATGATGCAGGTAATAAAAAAAGTTTTATATCTTTGTACTTTTCAGAGTTTAGATTTTCTGCTGCTTTCTCTCTACCAGAGTGGTCTCCCAGCACATCATATCCCTAAAAGCTTTTATTTTCATTGACCCAACCAACAAGTCTTCTTTCTGTACTCACCAGTTTAGGACTCTGATTTTATATTCTTTTTGACCTGTAAAGAGCCACACTTAGGGCTGGGGAGATTGCTCATTGGTTAAAGGTGCTTGCTTGCAAAGCCTTCTCTCCCAGGTTTAGTTCCCAAGTTCCATATAAAGTCAGATACACAAAGTGGCGCATGTGTTTGCAATTCATTTACAGTGGCAAGAGGTCTGCCTCATTTGCGTTCTCTCTCATAAATAAATAAAATCATCATGAAACCATGCCTATCTAAGAGCCAGATACTTGTGGTGAAGAGGAGAGAGAAACAGGTTCATATTCTCATCCCTGGATTTTTACAAAATATTTTTATTTATTATTTACAAGCAGGGAGAGATAGACACAGAGAGTATGGGCACACCAGGGCCTCTTGCCACTGCAAACAAACTCCAGATGCATGCTTACTTTTTGCATCTGGCTTTACATGGGTGTTGGGGATTTGAACCCAGGCCATCAGGCTTTGCAAGCAAGTACCTTAAACTACTGAGCCATCTCTCCAACTCCCACAGATCTCTGGACTTTATCACAACATAAGGAAACGTCTGTATTAGTAGTCAATGTGGGCTGCGTTATTTTGATATTTATATATAAAAGTGGGGCAGTTTAGGCAGGGCCCCAGAAAGTAAGCTGAAAGTGGCTAAAATTAAGAACTGTCCTTGTCCTTGTCCTTGAGTGTTAAGAAGCTGGTTATCTCTTGTTACCTTAGAGGAATCCTTAGTCTCCATTTTCCTAGAGGATACAAAGTAGACATGAGAAGGGTTTGATCTCTATCTCTTCTGCACTAAAGGAGTTCCCACTTTCCTAGAAGAGATAATTAAGAGATGAGACCATTCCCTTTCCTTGAAGCCTAGTAGCACCTGGACACCTGAGATAGGAGCTGGACTGACCTAGTCAGCACCCACCCAGTAAACTCTCATAAAGGCAACAATCAATTTCTCTAGGTGGGCTTTCCCATTTCTGGGAATACCTCTTGCCTCCTAGCAGGAGATCTGTCTCCTTCTCTAAAGTTCAATGAACTATAAAATCTTTCTAAAATTCAACCTCTTTGGTCTGTAAATTCCATTTGTCAAAATTCATAAGACAAGAACCCAGATGCCACTAACTCAGGAGAAGCTTTTGTGTGACCATGAGTGTCCAATACTCTAACTCCTGGGTTACTGCTCAACCAAGAGCCAAGAAAGGCTCTGTTGCTCTCAACCTCAAATTTGAATTTCCATATCAAAACTACTCTAAGGAGAAATAATATAATCAAGAACCAGCTCATGGGCTGAGGAGATAGCTCAGTCAGTAAAGTGCTTGCCTCACAAACACTGGAACCTGAGTTTGACACCTAGAACTCATAATTTTAAAAAAAACCCAGGAATATTGGTGTGCATTTATAATCCCAAAACTGAAGAGGCAGAAACAAGCAGGTCCATGACCAGCCAGTCTACCCTTTTTGGTGAGCTCCAGGACAATATGAGACCCTGTCTAACATACAAAAGAGAAGAAAGAAAAGAAATGAAATGAAAAAGGTCACCCTGAAGAAGACATTCATAATTTTCCACTGGCCTTCACATGCATGCACACATATTTGCATACACACATACGCACAAAACAGATCACAAAATACTCTTTAAATATGTTATGTCATATAGGCTTAACATTATAGGGACTGAATGCCACTGAATAGCCTTCCTCAGGCAGACAGAAAGATTGCTGACTTTAATAAACTTTGACCTTCCATGAGTAGGAAGATAAAAAAAGACATGGATGATGGCTGATACCAAGGGAGGGGTGTCCATGAAAGGACAATGCAGACAGATACCAACAATACCCAACACAATCCAAAACAGAAGTCCAGAGACTCTTAAAAACTCAACAATATCAGATTTGCTATGGTGATTGGTCTCTGTTTTTCTCATTATTCTCTCATAAGTTTCATTTGGGCCCTATAAGAAGGCCATAAATGGTCAATGGAGACAGACATCAATGATACCCAACACAACACAGGCCAAAAGTCCAGAGATACATAAGATCTCAACAATAAAACAGACTTAAAATTCACCCACTATGACTCAGGGAACTGAGCAGAAGAGGGGATGGAAAGAATGTAAGAGAGAATATCCAGAGACATCACCCCCTCAGCAACTATGCACAAAGGGGGAAGCAAAAAAAAAAAAAAAGGAAAAAAAAAACTGGTTACCTCTGGTGCAGTTCATAACCCCCTAACCTATGGAAAGATCCAGTATGTGCACCAAGGAAGTACCCCAGTGGGTAGGGGACAGAGAGGAGGGAAATGAGGACACCTTCACAAGATTTGCTCATATAATGTATATACTTATCCATAATAAAGATACTAAATTTAAAAAATCTCAACAATAAAACAGACTTAAAATTCACCCACCTTGACTCAGGGAACTAAGCAAAAGAGGGGGCCAAAAGATTTTTAAGAGCCATGGTGGGGGAGAATATACAGTCATTGCCCCCCCCTCAGCAACAACATGCAAATAAAAAAACACTGGATACCTCTTGTACAATTCATAACCTCCTACCCCATGGACTGATCCAGGAAGCCCACTGAGGACTACCCCATGGACTGATCCAGAAGCCCACCAGCAGGTTGGTGACAGGGAGGAGGGAAATGGCGGTATCATCATAAGATTTGCTCATACAATGTATCTAATTATTGGCAATAAATGTGTTATATAAAAAAACCCCTGAATGTTGTAGTTTACTTTAGTGTTTACTACAGGGGCTTCTAGAAGGAACACTGCCCCACAGTTCCCTCAAGTTGTTGTCCATGCATTAGTAACAAGTTAATACAAATAATTCCATTACCTCAGCTGTACTTATAAACATCAGCGTAAAATTCATTGCCAAATGTTTTCTATTATACATCAATACTGACACAGGATTTGGGGGTTCAGGAGGGAGTCCTCCAAATTTATGAACCTCAAATTTGAGTTCTGTCCTACCTTTAACAAAGAATTGATCAAGACAGACTTAAAAGGGATAAATTATAAATTATAAAGCTTATTTAGGGAGAAATAAATTGTGGGGCTTATTTAAAGGGGGATTGGGATTTTGGAAGGAAGGCTAGAATAGTCATAAACACTTGGGAAGCAGGAAATACACTCTCATGTGGAAAACACTGCATAGTTTATGAGGCTTATTTTTAGAAAAAAAATTGATATTTTTAGGGAAAGACTGCAGTAGAGCCGTGTTGTAGTCAGTCACGCACAATGCTAGGATGAATCTCCAAACCAGGCACAGTTATGAGAGGAAAGGATTTATTGAAGCTATAGATCCAGGGAATGTTCCATAATGGCGAAAGAGGCTGCTTCCTTTTGACAGATCCAGAGAGAAAAAAAAAATAGCACCAACACATACACACACCAACAAATCAGGCAGAGGGAAGACAGAGATTCTGCCCCTTTATATAGCCTGAGAGGGATCTTGTAACCTTTTCCCAGACTTATTTGCTCACTGAGTCTCTGGAATTTCCTTCCTACACTGCCATCCCAGCAAGAAATGTGTATTTCTAGCTTCCCTGAGCTTCCTTACCTCCTGTCCCCAACTAAGAGGGCTGCCTTCCTGTAAACAACCTCATAAACCCACCCAAGATTACTAAAAAGGTCAAGTTGAACCACAAAACTTAACCACACAAGCTGCAAGTACATAAACAGTAATTCATAAAGCTCATTGAAGAGAAATCGGGGCATTCAAACAGAGATTAGAGTAGAGCTGCAAGCAGTGGAATGTAGAATTCAGGTGTCTATGTAGAGAGACCTGGAAGGAAGACTCATGCATCTGTCATGTGCTTTCCCATGGTGGGAAGTTAGAAGGCAAATGATGCACAAGAACAAATTGAGAGAGAAAATATCAAAGCAGAGACGAAGAAATCCAGAGGAGAAATGAATAGTGAAGAGAGTTACATAATGGTTACCCAGAGTTTAAAGAAACTGTGCAGGTAGAAGGCCTGGAGTTAGTGAGAGCATCCATGTGGTAGTTGTGGAGTATAAGGGAAAATATAAAAGTGATAGATTCAGAGACCCCAGGAAAATCATTCATGTTTTCAAGATGAGAAGTTACTCCAAAACTGTAAAACAGAAGCAAGTAGAAAAGTTCAGGTCAAGAAACAGTGCTGTGCTGTTTTCTCCCATCCCCACCCCGATTGGTTAAGTGGTGGGTGGGGAAGGGTAGAGGCCAGACTCACATGGATCCAAGAAGCACAGAGTCAAGCCAGGGAGCACACCCACACCCACTGAGAGTCTGCAGAGAGAGAGAGAGAGAGAGAGAGAGAGAGAGAGAGAGAGAGAGAGAGAGAGAGAGAGAGAGAGAGAGAGAGAGAGAGAGAGAAAGGCTGCAGCCTTTATGATGTCAGATTCAGATATACAAGGGTAGAACAGATTGGTTTGTAGTTTTGCCCCACCTGGGCTAGCCCCCTGGGCCATGTATCTAGGTAGCATGCTAGACTGTGGGCAGCAAGAGGCTCATAGATCATTCTCAATCAGAGTCTTGTGTCAGGATGAGGTAGCATACAGGCATCTCCTGTTCTCTCTGGGCCTCAATTTCTAACTGAAGCTGCCTAAAAAGCTAGCTTTCACCTATCCTCCTTCAATACCAATTCAGATTCTATGTACTAAAGTCCATAAAGTTCTTAAAAGAACTTCTCTTGATTAACTACACCCACATTTTAGAGCCTTATGTAGCTAAGAAAACATTTGATCATATCATCCAGGAGATTTGGCTATGGAAAGAATCTATTGATATCTTCCTTGACACATGTCTTTCCCTACTCCCCAGCATTTTTGTTTGCTCCACTTCCAGAAGGCATTTTTTTGACATACAAGATTTTTTTAAAAAAATAAATTAAATTCCCCAGTACCCATGTACCTGGACTTTGGATGAACAAATGCCAGATGCACAAAGTGGCACATGTATCTGGAGTTCATTTGAGGCAGCTGGAGTCCCTGGTGCACCATTCTCTCTGTCTCTCTCCTCTCTATCTCTCTCTACTTACAAACAAATAAAATAAATTTTAAAAAGTAAAAAATAAATAAATAAAATAGTCATGTGCAAATTACAAGAGCTGATGTTCTCACTGGCATCTCAGATCAGACTCAGAATTACAGCATAGGCTTGAATCAACTTTTTTCCCTGCATTATAGCATTCTGATCAAATACAACATATACTTACTTAATCCATATACTTACCTTGGTCTCCCTGTTACCTTCTTAAGGAAAACTATCACCAGCAATCACACAAATTATTATAAATGCATCATCACTAGCTGTTGCCTCTGTCCCTACCCCAATCTGTTGCCAGAATGGGCATATTAAAACCAGAAATCTCATCACAATTATTTACTACTTAAATCTCTTCAGGGCCTTCACAAGGAGCTCAACAGCAAAATCAGAGTCCTTATCTGACCTAAAGGATGCTCCAAAGCTCAGTCCCAAGGCATCAGCTGCATGGCAACCATCTCCTCTCCATCACTGTGTCTAGTACATGACTCATAGTGGAAATTCCATATGAATGATTCAGTAAATAAATTTGCATGAGTCTTTGTAACAGAAATGTGTCCATGGTTCCTCGAGTGCTGGTTCCTTGCTATCCACAAGGTCATATCCAAAGGAAAATGTTCAACTGAACTCTACCATCTGCTAGTTGATGCTGAAGCCAGGCACATCTCCATTTCAATTTATTCCTCTTCACTCGGTTTCTTTTCTATTAGGAACTAGATTTTTTTTCACTTATGTAAATTTTACATATGCTTTCTTTTGAAATAGATACATTTTTGCTCTTATTTTAATTACCCAAAGGAGAAATTTCTTACTTTTATTAGATGCTAAGCTAATGGCTGAACATCATAAAGTCTATTTGATAGAAGCCATTTGATTTTTTTTCCCCTCACTTTCAATTCTTCTTAGCATTTTCTTTTTGAGTAAGAAATCAGCTCAAAATGTGTGTATATCAGAAAAGGTCTGTGTTCCCATGGCAATTACCAGAAATAAAAGCAATGCAAAAAAGATGTGGAAATGCCTTTCGTCTAGAGTAAGGAAGGAAATGTAAGAAGAATTTTCTTCAATATTATAAACTTTCCTAAAGTGGAATCAAAGTTCCTAGTATGATATTTTTGCCTTTTATCATCTTACTAGTAACAATTCAGAATCCTGGTAATAATCAGAAATCTTTCAAACTTATTTTTGTGGGTGATGTATAACCTCTGCGAGGACTCTTCTTACTCAATTGAGATGGGAGTCTCTCATTTAGAAAAGGTCCTTTCTCCTTTTCTGTTCTATGTGATAGCTAATATTGATTGTCAGTTTGTCAGGATCTAGAAACACTTAGAAGAGAAACCTCTTGCCATATATATGTCTGGGAATTTCTATATGAGGTTACTTGAGGTGGGAAGACATACCATAAATGCTGAAGCATTCCATTGGCTGAGGTCTCATACTAACTCAATAAACAGGAGAAAGTACAATGAGCACCAGCCTTCATCAATTTCCTGACCACAGGCAGCGGCTGAACTCATGCTCAGAGCAAGAAAATGATCCCTCTCTTCTCTTCCTGAGTTAGAGAAAAGGGGGTCCCATATGAATATAATGAAAACTTGGAGGTTTTAATGAGTTTTCATACTGCCCCAAACATTGTGCTAAACTTTGGGCATGCTGTAATAATTAAACCATGGCTTCCATTTGTGCAGGGTCTACAATATAGGAAAGCCATGTGTTTATGACAGTTAGGGACAGAATAATGTAGAGGAAGGCAGAAGGCTAATGCACACAAGACAAAGTAAGGAGAGAAGCTCATGGAATATGTCATAAGAAGAGCAATGTTTTATAGAAATCGCAAAGTATAAGTGGGATTTGTCCAGGAAAGAAGAGATAGGAATAAGAACAATGTCCCACATATCCAACAGCCAGCACAGTCCAGGTGTCCATGATATGCCCTAAGTCTTGGAACATCCACACTCACCCCACTGTGCCAAGCATTTGAATTATTAAATTTGGAGGAATGAAGCACAGAATCTTGTGGGAAAAGATAGAATAAATTTCATCCTTATATGAGAGCATTTGAGACATTAAAAACCAGTATGGCCATGCCTGTCTGTGTTTGTGACACACCCATTGTGAGTTGGGTAGATGTTTATGGACAGTGAACACCATCTGCCTGGAAACAGAAGGCTAAGAGACCATGAAGAGACTCAGCTGCTCCTGGATGACACCTTTGCAGCACTGAACCCAAAGAAGACACTAGTGAGGTGTGCAGAGGCCAGTCTTGAAGAGCCTTGTTTTATCTGAATAAAGTTCTTTCAGGGTAAAGCTGGTACAAAAGACTTTTCTGCAGGGGCAAGACAAGAGTCATACGTTAGAAAGGCCATTTTGGTTTTAGAATTATGATTATGAGGGGAGAGGACCAGAAGCAAAAGACACAGTGAAGAAGCAATGGAAAGCATTTATTTCAAATAGCCTGGCTGTCAGATCTCTGAAATCACCTCCTACACCAATACAAGACCTTGGATAAATGACCACATCTGTGTTTTAATACATTACTGGGACCATAAGATAAGAGGGAAAATTGTCAAAAATTGTCACACCAAGCAATAAAGAGCAAACAAAATTTAGCAAACTGAATAGTCAAGAGCAGGGAGCTCTGAGAAGCAAAGAGTAACTCCAGCTTTGGAGTCCAGGACCACCTTCAGCTCAAGAACTGACCTTCTAGCCTGCAGTGAGTGAGGCAGTGTGCACTGAACTAACTAAGTTTGGAGGAGGTTCCCTGCTACCCTTAAAATCTATCAACTTTTCCTGTATATATTGAAGCTATCACTTTAGAATTGAATATGTTCAGTGCTGTATTTGCTTTTTCAGTTGAATTCTTGCTTCAAAATTACATAGTAATATCCTTCCTTTAATATTTGTTATTTCCTTAAAGTCTATGTTATCTGGCATGAATACAGCAACTAAATTTTTCTTTAGGTTGTTTATCTGTCATATCTTGTTTTCTTCCTTTTGATTCCAGCTTTCCTGAGTCTTTGCATTTATATTTCTCAAATAGAGCGAAGCCACTTATTTTCTGAATCCATATGAAAATCTTTCTATTTTAATTAGTGAGCTTACTCTTCTTACACTTTCTGTAATCAGTGATATATTTGGATAGGTTTCTACTATCTCAAATGGCATTTTCTACTATCCGTGTTATTTATGTTTCCATGCTATATTGGATTAATTGAAATATGTTTTTGTTTGATTTTTGAAAGAAACCAAAATATTTATTGCTTAGATATAAATCACTGAGCTTTAAAACAATCTAAAGGCAGAAGGGTTCTCTGCTCTCTGCTCTCTTTCTTTGCCGAAAGCAGGACAGATGTTCACAAAGACACAGGGCTTTCTGCCCTCTTCCAGGCTTTCTTACTCAAAGACAGGAAGAAAATTTTCTTTTATAATGTGTGATTATTTGTTCAACCTTGGCCCGGGAGAAATCTGGGAGCATATTTTCTCCTTCCTATGGTTTTCTATGGTTAGAAGCCCAGGATTACATTCTTCTTTGTACTGTTGCTTCTCTGTACTGTTTTGCTCTTGGCCGAAGATCTATAAGCCATGACAGCAGCCATTGCCTGGAGTATCACATTTGAACCGAGCTTTCTCCCCATGATGTGAGCTGCCTGCACTAATGAACTTGCTTGTTTTTCTCTTATTAATCCTTCTTTTGTTATTGAGGTCTTGCCCAACTCTGAACTTGTGAGGATTGAGAAAAATAACACTTCTTTTCTTCAGTCCATGTTTCATGATTTCTGTCACTGATTTAGAAGATACACAGTCTCTTTGTACTAGTGGTTACTCTTTAAACATATAAATACAAAATAGACTTGTATCATCTAAAACAGTGAAGTGATGTCCTGCACTGGCAGGACAATTATCATATAAACCAGAAGTATAAACATCACTGAGGGTGGGCTAGCTATTTCAAACTCCACTGAAAGCTAAGAAAATAACAAATGTGGTAATTAAGAATCGTTGCTTTAAAATGTAGTCAGAAGTATGGAGAAGTTTTATGAGTACTCTGAAAAATGCTCTTATTTCTTATAGCCAAAGGGCTGATATAATTTAAAATTAGATGGAGACCTGGATCTGCAGTTGCTTAACTACAATACAAGTAGAATTCACAGCCTTGGCCAGTCTCTTTGGTGAAAAATGAAACATGCTAATCTGGGATTTTGAATGATCCTGATAATCTGAATACTCTGACTTCCCCAAACCAATGAAGAGAAGAAACAACCCCTGTCCCCCTATATGAACAATATGGTCTTATCTTGCATGAAACCTCTATTAGACTTCACCTGACATGATGGCCATGCCCAAGTGACAGAGATTAGGAGCAAGGCGTCTTTCTTTTGTACATAGCTGGTTACAGGCCCAAAGAACATACCCCAGAAAAGACCACTCTCTTCCAAACCTAAACTTGACTCATCAAATCTGCGATCAGTAGCAACCTTCTGTTCTCTTTACTTCCAGATTGCTCTTCCTTCTTGGAAAATTTTTTTGCCCTATCAGCAGTCTCTTCTCTCTGGTCAACCAACCACAGTCCTCTATATACATTTAAGTTTAATCAATAGAGATCATCCCAACTTGAAGCCTAATTTCCATACAGGCAAGGACCAGCTCCTCCTCAGTACATAAAAGCCCTCCCCCATCCAGAGTGTTTGCAGGCTGCTCATTTCCAAGTGAACACTTTGTCACCAAGAGATTTCCTTTGCTCTCCCTTTCAATAAAACTTTGCTTGTTTGCCCTTCATCTGACCTCAACCATCATTCACTGTGATAAGGATAATGAATTCTACCCTGAACTAGTAACACAAGGATACTGATTGTCCTGTGCTTGAAATCTAGTACTGTTCATTTTCTCCTGTCTTGTACCCAGGGTTATATCAAAATACACCCTAGAGGAATAACTGCATAGTCCTTCCTATGGGGAAAAATATTTATACCAAAAAAAAAGAATTTTAATTTTTTTGTTAATCTGTATTATTAGAAATTCAGAAAATGTGTGGGGATGGTCCCTGAGGATGACAAATAAGGGTTTAATAATAATTTTATTATATACATATAAATAATTTAATAATTTTATATTGAGCAGAATTCATCAATGTGGATATACTTTACAATGATAAAGGGTTTAATATGCTTACACAAGTAGCTGGAAATTACTATACTGGCTGGCTTATTTCTCTGGTTTCTAGCAGCATGCATGGTATTTGATGGACTTTAATAGTGGTTCATTTGAAACTATTGCTTCCTCCTGTCCCCTCCATGTCCTACATGCTAATCCAGAGTTCTGAAGAAGCCCTTGATCGGGTTCTGGTTAGCCAGCTGCAGGAGAATGAAGTTCTGTGAAGTTCCTCCTCCAAGAGGAGAGCAGACACACCTCTGGGTGAAGAACCTCCACACACAGCACTGCCCTGCCTACCTGCCCACCGCCCCTTTGTGCTTCAGGAAAAGATTCAAGTAAGACGGAGGGCATTTCAGGAAGGATTAACTCCCCCAGAGCGGGCAGCCCTCCTGCAGCAGCCCAGACATAAAGAGGTCCGAGGGAAAGCAGGCTCTTCTGTCTGCTGCTGTCACCTCTTGTGAGGGAGAGCACCCACCCTGCTGCTGACATCAGAACCCAGCTTCTTCAGCCTTCCAGCATGGACCAAGCTCTAGAAAAATCCTCCACCTTTCCACATCAGTCTGAGATTGCTGGGGCATCCAGCTTCATGGAATAATCTGCTACTGTGTTTTCAGACTGTCTAGTATGTAGACGACATTGTCAGACTACTCAGACTGTATCACAGAAGCCAATCTAATAAATCCCCTTCGCATATTCTAGTGAGTCCTAATCTAGTCTCCTCTATCTTCTTCAGTGGCAGCTTTGAATAAACCTGTTTCCTTCCACCATGTATCTCTAGAGATTCTTATAGCATGGTGAGCAGTACAGACCCCAGTGGACAATAACAGAACTGCTTTGACACACTGACCAAATCCATATACTACCTGTAATTTTCTTTTTAAACAGGCACTAGCTGGAGTTAAACAAGGAAGACTTTACTCAAGACTTGTTCAATGAAAGAGAAAGATTAAAGTCTACTCTACTGAAACAAAAGTTGGGAAGATTTCTAAGAAGTTAGGTGACTACTATAAACGTGTTTTGGATTGAAAGAGGTTAAGGGGAGACTAGTTATTGTGAGCAGAATATGTTTGTAAACTGTTACATTATCATCACCTTTCAGCTCCCACCCTTCCACAGTTATTTTTGCTTAATACTTTATTTACTTATTTGGGAGAGAGTGTGTGTGAGAAAGAGGCAGACAGAGAGAGAGAGTGGGCACATCAGGGCCTCCAGCCACTGCCAAAAAGCTCCAGACACATGCACCACCTTGTTCATCTGGCTTTATGTGGATACCGGGGGATCAAACTTGGGTCCTTCTGCTTTGTAAGCAAACACCTTAACCACTAAGCAATCTCTCTATCTCCTCAGTAGTTGTATTTTGTTGCTGTTTTATGTTTATTTTTGTTATTCATTTGCAAGGGGGAAGAGAGAAAGTATATGGACACATCAGACCCTATTGCCACTATAAATGAACTCCAGATGAATGTGTCAGTACTTTTTGCATCTGGCTTTGCATGGGTACTGGGAAATTGAACGTAGGCTGTCAGGTTTTGCAGGCAAGCACCTGTAACCATGGATCCATCTCTCTAGTTCAACCTTTTCACAGTTTTAATGATTACATTTCAAGTGGATGGATTTCAGGTCCTTGAGAAAGGCTTTCTTGGATTGTAAAGCTGGAAAGAGGCTAGCAAAGGTTTAGACCTCCAAAAGACAGAAAGACAACTTACAAGTGCAAGGCTCTGAGAGTGAATTCTCTAGTTAGCAAGACATAGAGGTCCATTAGGAATGCTGTTGCTATGTCCAGGAAAGCAATGCCACACTGAGGACATAGAAGCTGGCCCAGCTGACCAGCCATCATGGGTCCAAAGCAAAGTGTGTGCTGCAGGGAGCAAACAAGATCCCACTCAATACAGTTTTCTGATGACGGAGCAAATCTATGCTCTCTCTGTAAAATAACTCTTCTTTTGAGAAACAATTACTAACTTAGGACAGGTGTGGGACTCAGAACCCCTGGTCCTAGTCTGAGGACTGAGTGATCCTGCAGAACTCTTCTGACTCAACTATCTAAAGCCATAGTCAGTCTTACAATAGTGCTCCCCAATGGGGCCAAGACTGGATATGAGCATCAGCATGGTTTAATTAGAACTTTTGGCAATATGTAGCTTTAGCTGCACATAATTTATTAGTTTTTGAGAGTAATGGAATTGTAACCACAGTAATGTTCTTATTAATAAATTAAATCATTATGACCAGTGAATTGTGAAGAGCAAATTAATTATAATAATAAAGTACTTAATAAATTGGCCAAGTTTTCAAAGTTTGGTAACTTTGGATAAAATAATCTAGAAGACTTTTAGAAGTTTTCTTTTTTTAAATCACTTTTCCTTACTGTTTGATGTTCACAATCAGTTCAGGTCTATGAGACCTACTTAAGTTTCACAAATGGCTTTTCATCAAAGGTTTTGGTTCCATTTGTATTCCATTTGCACCAAGCTTTGAAAGTTTGAGGATTTTCTTTATGCAGTTTCTGTGCGTTCGGGTTGTGATAACATTCTCACAGACCTTTCTATTACTGTCAAGGGATGGTTGTGGGATAAAGAGAGGAAAATGATCCAAAATCTTTCATGAATATTCCATACCACGATTCTCCTAATAACTGGCCCTACATAGATGCTCATTACCTATTGTGAACATATGTGGATACAGTCTGACATACCCGTGATTTATGTCTGATGGTTCATAATTCATGTTTACCAATCAACATTAAAAGTCTCGAATTTCCATGTCATGTTTGTGTACCACAGACACAGAGAGCATTGAGTCACGATTGTTGGCAATGTGGAATCACCGCTAAGGATAAAGACAGGTAGATAAACGAATCTATCTTCATTTGCTTTGAGGACTGGCTAAGAGGATTATAAGAAGATGCATATACGTGCAATTTTACCATGCACTTTGTTCCTACTTCAGATAAGAAGTCAGAGCAGTGGGCCTCAATGCAGCATTACTCATGAAGCAAACATTCATGAAGTAACATTAAGCAGTTTGATGTAGCATATTCATAAGTGTACATGTCACCATGCCACATGTTCTCACAGTAGATATGAAGCCTTTATGCTGAGTCAGTTATAAAGCAAGTGAATCATGGTCCAGAGTGTTTCAGAACGTGTGAGTTCTCCCCCACTCCTCTCCTCTTTCACTATTTTAAAAATATTTTATTTATTTTTATTTATTTGCAAGCAGAGAGAGAGACAGAGAGACAGAGAGACAGAGAGAGAAATTAGAATGGACATACCAGAGCCTCCTGCCATTGCAAACAAATTCCAGATGCATGAGCCACTTTATGCAAATGGCTTTAAGTGGGTACTGGGAAAGCAAACTCTGGCTGTTAGGCTTTGCAAGCAAGCACAGGCAAATTTCCCCTAAAAAATCTACATTTCTTCTCTAGTTTCCTCTTGAATTCTTTTCCAACTTTAAGCACTTTACTTCCTCAAAAAAAGCTATTGCAAAGGTTCTCCCCTCAAAAAAGAAAGAAAGAAGAGAAGAGAAGAGAAGAGAAGAGAAGAGAAGAGAAGAGAAGAGAAGAGAAGAGAGGAGAAGAGAAGAAGAGAAGAAGAGAAGAGAAACCCATGTTGTTAAATCCTACGGTCAGTTTGTTTTAAATGCAACATTATTTCCTTCTTTTGAAAATATTTTTTTCTTAACTTGGATTCAGGCCAAGTTTCTGGTTGTTCCTTTTTAACCTCTTTTCCTGATTTCTTCTCATCTACTTTGTCTCTACCTGGTCCTTGGTCCTCCTCTGGGTCAATGAAAATTTGGTTTATTTTCACCTTTTGTTTCTTGTGAATATTTCCCACTACATAATTGACCATCATATTTTATGTCTTATATGTAATATATATTACATACAATAATATGAAAAACACAAATGATATAATTCACTCATATATATCTGACTTCCTCCAAATTTCAGCCCAAAGTAGACTGTATATGTCTGCTTTGTGCTTAGATTTATTCTAAAATAATGTTGGCATAGATTTAATTCTCAATTGGAATTAGTAGTTGAATGAGTGGACACATTGGAAAAAGTGAAACTTAAGGCTATATATCAAAAGATGAGTATTAGTAATGGATTGTATTGTCCCCCAAAGCCCATTCCCTCACGTGCATCTTTATTTGAGGCATACGCTTCCCCTGCCTTACCACCACATGGATGAGGAGCAGACAGCCGGGGCATCCCCACACCAAAATTATTTAAAACATCCAACCCTAAATCCACTTATTAAATTATCTGGCTTCTCCCCACTGTCCACCGTTGATGGCACATAATGGAGTTTTGAAGTCCTCCCTTCTTCTACCACAGGAGCCTGACCTCTGTGTCCTTCCCTGTGGTTCTGCATGGTGAAAGAATGAGGAAGAAACAGTCCTTTCAAAGACAATCATCTCCGAGTATGTTCATCTCACACCTGAAATAAAACCAAATCCTTGGTATATTATGTAATAATTCACTCTCCTGTGCTCAAAAATTAAACGATCAGACATTTTATCATTCTAATTGGATGCATATATTTTTTATAAAGTAAAATCCCTTTCTTCGCTTTAGAGAAACGATCATCAGCTATTGCAAAATTCATCCCACAGTGCTGCAAGCGGGCACAGTTTCACAGCTTGACAATGCTCCTTTGAACCAGCCTCACCCCAAAGTGAGACATTTATCCGCAAACCTGCTCAGCAGCTGCACCCGTGTCTCGTTACCCCGTGACTTTTCTGTCACCTCATTCTTCACCGAATCCTTCATCCTTCTGTCAGCAATAGATCCATCTGTGTTAAGTCTACTCCCCCATCTCTCCTCTCTCCACTTCTCCCATGTGCCAATGTCTACTCTTAACCCAGCCCCAGACACCCCTGCAGATGTGCATGTACTTGTTCTTGTGAGGCAGGACAGGGTCTGCCACTCCTAGGTCCTGATATGAAGCTACCCCTGGAGTATACGGCTTGCTAAGGAAATCAGATATAGTCAGAAATGACACATTTTTTTTACCAAAAATCATTAAAGCTAACACAGACTGTAAGCACAGCAATCTCTCAGGAGTCAATAAAACTGAGCAGACATCACACCCTAACTTGCTTTTGTGTGTGCAAATGCAGTGTTGGTGAGGGGTAAAGACAGCCTAGGCTCCTCTCACATGAAGCCAAATGCAGTTATGACTGAACTCTTGTCTCTCTCTCTCTCCTTTTTTTTAAATGAAATGTCTTTAAAGTGTCTGTTCATGTACTAATTAGCTTTGTAGACTATGCTAATATCAAAAGGTGATTCTTGGAGATGGAGAGATGGCTCAGGGTGAAGGTGCTCGCCTGCAAAACCTAACAATTCCAGTTCAATTCCTCAGTACCCACATAAAGCCAGATGCACAAAGCGATGCATGCATCTGGAATTTGTTTGCAGAGGCTAGAGGTGCTGATGAGCCTATTCTCTCTCTCTGCTTGCAAATATATAAATAAAATTTATCGAAAGGTGATCTTGCTAATGATTCCCTTTTAGTAATGTAAAAAATGCCAAGATATTATGAAAATAACCATGGAACATGACAAGTGCCCTCTTACTCTATGGCTATAGACTCCAATTCTTCACAGGACACACATGCTACAGTTTGGTCCTAGAGTTTTCTCCAAACACCATGTATTAAGGCTTCTTCCCCAGCCTTTGGTACTAATGGAAGTCAATGGAACATTTAGGAGGTGGGCTTAATGGAAGGCAGTTACATTATTGGGTCTGTATTCTTGTCTTTGACCTCTTCCTGTCTTTCTTTTGCTTCCTGGTTGTCTTAAGGACAGCAAATTTGCTCTACTATGTCTTGAAAGATCCAGATGCATATCGGTAAACCCAGAGCAGAAAACCTTTGAGAGCTGCTGATTGATGTTTTGCAATCTATTTAGAAAATGTCAAGCAGCTGCAAAGAAAGATGGAGAAAGCCTAGCAAGGTAGAGAACGTATTCATAATATTAACTGAAGTGTCAGCAGCTAGGAGCTTAGAAAAATAGCTGAAAGTACACTACAGAAAAGATTTCTCTTGCCTGTAAGAATTCAACTTTTTTTCCCCATTTTGGTTGGATGGTAATGATTTGAATGAAGTTTAGCAACTGATCAGTGCTTTGATTAAGCTACCAATGGTTAGAAAAACATTTTCTGCAAATTATTTTACTCAGGAGAAAAATAATAACTTTTAACATTTGATAAGACAAATGAGAGAAATTTATGAAGAGTACTTAAAGCATAGCCTGAAACTTAGTAATTGTTCAATTAACATTAGTGTGATGGTTAAATTTTGTTGTCAACTTGACCGTTTTAGTAATCTCGAGTGTGTCTCTCAGAATGTTTATAGGACATCAGCCTCTCAGTAAGGGGCAGGATGTAAGGAAACTCAAAGAAGCTAGAAGTAAACATCCTTTCCTATGTGGACAGTGCAAGAAGGAAATTCCAGAGACTCAGGAAGGCATTAAATCTGAGATAGGATTGCAAGACTGACCTAAGGCTATATAAAGGGGAAGAAATTCTCTCCTTGGCCCTCCTGCCTGATTGCTACTATGTGTGTGGTGTTGGTGATGGGTTTCTCTCTCTGCTTGGACTTGAAAGGGGAGCAGCCTCTTTTACTGTTATGGAACTTTCCCTGGATCTGTAGTTTTTATAAATCCTTTCCTCCCATAAACTGTGCCTAGTTTGTTGATTCATCCCAGTGGTGTGTGGCTGACTGAGACAATTAGCTTCAATATTAATTCAATTAATGTGCAGGTTATCTGCTCTAGGTTTACTGATATGCATCTGGATCTTTCAAGACCATTTCCAAACATAATTAGGATTTATATGTTATTGAAAGAAGGTTAGTTTAGCCTAAATATAGTCAATCCATTGGACACTATTCCCTGAGAGGTCTCCATATACAAAGCAGAACAGTTGAAATGGGAACTTATATTAGAATTAAAAACACATTATTATCAAACAACTTATGAGACTTCCCAAACAGAATAGTTTTATCAGATGAGAATATTTATTAGGGGCTGGAGAGATGGCTCACTAAGCTAACTGCTCGTCATACAAATGTAAGGACCCCAGACTGTATCCCCAGAACCCATGTAAATGCTGGGCAAGTGTGTTACCTGCCTGTTATCCCAATTCTTGAGAGGTAGAGACAGGAGATCTTTGAACAAGTGGCTAGTTACAGTAGCTAAATCAGTGGGTTCTGAGTTCAAGCTAGCTACCCTGCCTCAATAACCAAGAAGGAGAATGACAGGGATGATAGTAGTGGTACCTTTTCTCATTGACAAATGCATTTTCATCACAAGGCTTAAAAAAGCAATAGGATTTTGAAGCTCTACAGTTCTAGATTCAACTTGCATTGCAGCTCTTCTCTCATGTGTCAAATGTGCATAGCAAGTGCTCCCTTAAGGAGTGCCATGGGGTTCATGAAAGGACACCATCATGCGATACTCTTCCTCGGGGTATCTCCTGAGCAATCAAGATGGCCCAGATTGAAAGGTTCAACGTGCTTCTGGCTGACACTTATTGCACCCATCTTTGGAGGTGGAAAGAACATACACGAATTATGCTCAGGTGTTAAGAAAAATGCAGCTATGAAATTTGTAGGAATATGGAAGGAACTTGAAAATAATATACTGAGTGAGGTAATCCAGGCCTAGAAAGACAAGTGCTACACTTCTTTCTCATATGTGGATCCTAGCTTCAAATTTTTAGATTTTTGTGTTGAAGTTGGAGAGAGTGTCTATGGGGGCCAGATAGCTTGAAAGAGACCATGGGAGAAGGATTAAAAAAAAGGTTCCAAGAGTGGAACAGTAAAATACATGTGGTATGAAAATAGAGAAAGGGAACAGTATAGAAGAAAGGTTTAAGCAGGCATGAGGCAAGAGATGGAGGAGAGGAGGCAGTGAGGGAGGACTGAACAAACCTGAGGATAAATGAAAAAGTTAGATGGAAACTTACTACTTTGTAAACCTATTAAAATATACAAACAACAAAAAGGAGTTCAGGGATGGAGAGATTGCTCAGTGGTTAAGGTGGTTGCCTCCAGAGCCTAAAGACCTGGGTTCAATTCCCCGGTACCCAAGTAAGCCAGGTGCACAAAGTGGCACATGCATCTGGGGCTCGTTTGCAGTGGCTAGAGGCCCTGATACACCCACACACTCTCTCTCTGTCTGACTCTCTCTCTTCTTACAAATAAATAATTTTTTGAAAAGGAATTCAAATGAAGATTTTCTACATAGGTAGACAACGATATAGGTTAGACAAAAATTCCACTCCCATCTATAAGATATCTCCCTATGAATTATTCATGGAAGGCACAGAGGCCCTGTGGTAGTTTTGAGTAAATTTCCCCCAATAGAATTTATTATAATTGTGAATTGTCTTCAGCCTTCTGGCTGGAGGAAGTGTCACTTTGGCCTGGCCTCCTGGGGTCTAGCCCTGAGGTATTTCAAATTGGATGCAAAATACTAGGGATGCATATGCAAAAGAAAAACCAGAACCCCAGTCTCTCAGTTCTGCATTTTTGTGAGTTACAGTGTGCTTGCTTGAGGTGCTGGTGGTGGGTTTCTCTCTCTGCTTGCATCTGTGAAAGGGAGCCAGCCTTTTCCTTCATTTTTTGGAACTTACC
>PVHP010007039.1:40163-58389 GCA_004024765.1 Zapus hudsonius | reverse complement strand
CAGCAGCATTCATTGACAGGTATTTATGGCCTTGGGGAAATTTCTTCATAAAGCCCACTTTGCTCCTATGTGGCACTGCATAACACTAGTACCCACCACACAGAGTTGCTGGGCAGCTCATGCTTTGGTGAATGAAGTGCACTTCCATGATGCTTGTCACACAAGAGCCTGTAGTTACTCTGCAAAGCACGCACGTTTCACACATTGTCTCCTGCAAGGTTTGCAAAACTCCAGTGTAGGATTTCATTCTGTGACTTGTTTGCCATGTCCACTTGTGTCATGACTGTTCACATGCTGCTCACACAGGCCCTCTTATATCATGACTGTTCACATGCTCGTCACAAAAGCCCTTTGCACCCCTTCCAGGTGTTTGCTTGATAATTCTCCCATCTCTTTCACATCTTTGCTCAAACATCACTTCTTTTTTTTTCAAATCTATTTTTTCACTTAGTGGACAATATAATTGTAAGGTACAAGTTTGGCACAGAGAAGAAAGACAAGGGAGAGCAGCTTAACAATAGCACAGTGTTTATTTGAGGCAAGCACCTGTGGAAGGAGATCTCTGGCAGGATCCAGAGCCTGCATTCAGCTCACAGACTGTAGTAGTTAAGGGCCCTAAGGAGGAAGGAAGTAAGCCAATTTCTCTGGAGGAGGAAATGGGTGTGGCTGTTACTGGTCTCATTAGAGTGAAAGAAGTCAGGGTAGAAAGTTTCAGTTTAGAGAGAAAAAAAAAAACTAGCTATTTTAATTCTGGGGATTTTCCATTGCAAGATAGAGGCACCTAGAGCTTATGTTAATAGGGTTCATTATGACACTTTCATACATGTTTATCATTGCACCTTGCTTGTATTCACTCCCAATCCTTCCCTCCCCAATAGTCCTCCTTTTGTTTTCAGGTAATATACATACACTCATCTATATTTAAATTATATATTCTGACCAGGATTTTGAGGCCAGTTTGGGCTACATAATTAAAAAAAATAACTAAGTCTATAATCTGTGTGAGAGGAAATGTATGCTATTTTGCTGTTATTACCCCCATTACTCTTCCCGTTTCCCCAGTCTCTCTTGAACTTTCATGCTATATATATATATGTAGACACACACACATACACACATATATACACACGCACACATATATGAGAGAAACCATTAAAATTTGTCATTCCATTTTCCTGCAAATGTTGTAATATCATTTTTTACTGTTGAAAGAAACACCTCTCTCACTGCTTTCTTGTGGCTTTTCCTATGCAGTCCAGAAAAAAATGTCTATTCACCTCAAATTAATCATGGATGACATATCAAAGGAACATTCCATCAGGTCTAGCTTAGTGAACCCATACTTTTCTGGGGTTACTTACAGAAGCCTGTCTGAGGGGTTTCTTACAGGATCAAGCATCACTCATGGGAGCCACATCACTGAAAATCCCACCCCACCATTGGTGATGACTCCCAAATGCCACAGCCTAGACCTCCCTGCACAACTTCTAGGCACCTTGGCAGGTTGGAGGGTCTCTTTCTTCTCATCATTACAACTTTTATAATCTTGAGGAGGGGGCCTTATGAATCTTAGAAATTTGAGCAGCTTTCTGAGCCTTGTAAATTTTGTGAACTTCCTGAACCTTGTATGTTTCATTTACTTGGTGACTGGTGAGCCTCCCTTCTCTGTTCAGGAGGGAATATTTCAGCTGAAGGGAATGTTTCAACTGGAAGAAAGAGCTCTGTCTTTCAAATGGCAACTTCCATCCCCAGCTCTTCTGATTTCCTTTTCACTCTACTTTTTGTCTTTTTATCTTTCCATACATTAGAATGCAATATAATAATTAGTTATGCTTTTGCTGACTGTCCTCTCTCTCTGATACAATGTCAGCTCCAGAGGGCCACAAATCTTGGTTCTGTCACGTGGGGAGGGGGCATACAGTAGATGATTATTTAGTGTGAGCTTGGGCACCATTTTTAGCCTTTCACACATAGGGAGACTGAGGCTTAAAGTTAACCTCAAATATCATTCAGCAAAGACTTAACAGAGGGAGGGTTTGGCATCTACCTTGGTTGAAGGAGCAGATTGAGAAATGGAACCTTTTCTGGACCATGCAAACATGAGGATGTACTGTCATGGGAGAAAGCAGCTACAAGTGGAAAGGTCAAGGTCATGGGTACCAACCATTAAGGGCTTCTGAGAGGCCAGGGGCTGTAGGGGATTAGGATCTGGCCACCTGGCACAACCCCTAAGCATAGCAAATAATCAGTAAAGAAAATGAGGGTTTGGGAAGGTGAGGAAAGGCCATTATGAGGAAGCTCTGTGGGAAACCTTGACCTTAACCTAATTCCCAAAGAATGAATCTAGAAAAGTCCTATAGGGCAGGTCCAGCTGAGCTCACAGTCCTTAGAAAGAGAAATAAATGCACTGTGCATTCAGATGGGACCCACAACATCCTCTCCCTACCTCTCATGTAGGAGCCTAGAAAGATCACCACCGTGTACACCGTGCCTTTGGCCTGCACTGAGGTGCTACTCCATTAATATGGGCACTACCAGAGCGTGGTTCGCAGCTCCAGGGAACACCTTTCTCCAGTCTGGTTTACCTCATCCAGGCCTGAACATGCCCTTTCTTGAAATGCCATCAGCATCAGTGAGCTGAACCCAGACACTAACTCTCAGAACTCGTTTTGCCTTTTGGGTTTGCATGTTTCGTTCTGCCCATCGCTGCCTCCCCAGCCTCCACTGACACCTCCCCCTACTCAGATCTCTCTTATGTAAATAGTCTATAGAAGCTCACCTCCAGGTCATGCTTACCTTCAGCCACCTGCTTGTTTGAATAAAGCTCAGGCATGCCCAGTACAGTCTGTAGTCAGAGGGAATGCATAGGCCCTTGTCTTTTTAAACAAATATGAATTTACTTGCCAGGGTGATTTGTGTTCACTGTTCATGTATGAATAAATATTAAAATGAAATCATCTCTTTATGCTGGGCACGGACTGGAGTGCCAGCCACATCTCTGCTTCTGTTTCTCCTGCGTATAATTTGTTTGCATGTTAATGTCATTTATTCCTGTGTAAGCCTGTTTTGGGGTTTGAATATAATTTCAATTTTTGATGACAGTAATGGCTCTCTAAACTGTACAATTGTAGTTAATAGAATTATTTTTATGATAACATTAACTTGGCATCATATCAAGATGGCAGAGAAAACTGTTATCCAAGAGATATTGTCTAGCCATTACTTCCCTTTACTTTGTTATCTACTTTGTGAGTTGATGTGCTGCTGAGGAGGAGCTAACAGCAAGTTTCTCACAAACATGCATGAAAGCACTTGGCCAACTGTTAAGAAAGTGGCTGTTAGGATAACATGAAATGCACATGTCATGAACTTTTATTTAGTTAGTTTTATTAGTTTTATTTTCCCTTTGCTTATGGAAACATCAGTAACTATATACTGAGTACATATTCTATCTTGAATACTTTGTTAAGTGGTGGTGGAATTAGTCAGTTCTGATGCAAGATAAATATGCAATCAAGTCCTCCTCCCCAGGGATAAGCAAAGATCTTCAGTGTGAGAAAACCACAGATACTTGCAGCTAGTCCTTAAGCAGCAGATAGGTTTGAGTAAAAATCTCCACCTGGGAAAATAGCTGAATCTTCTCAAAGGAGGGAATGTTTTAAACACTGAGAGGCAGTCATTGGCACCTAGTTGGTCAGAGAATGACTTGGGTGGGAGAGCCACGGACTGAATAAATAGGTAGATTAGAAAATGTGTTTGAAAATCTCTTGAAACTCGATATGAACATACTGGATAAAAGAATCCACTTTGCCAAAGGGGTGAAAGTCAGCCAAGACAGTTGTCAGAGATGACACACTAGAGCCAGAGTGACTAAATACACTTGGTGATCCATTTCCAGTGCACTGGAGATGGGCATCACCTTGACAGAACATACGTCTTTTACAAAAGAATTTTTTTAAAAAACGTTGAAACTGTCCTGCAAGTCTCTAAACTTTCTCTCCATCTTTCGTTGCCCAGATGTACTTCCCTAATGCAGCTGAAGCAGAGACACGTGGATTTCATTCATTCATTCATTCATTCACTAATTCATTTATTCATTCAGCAGCCATTTCTGAATTTTATTATTTGACTAAGTACTATATAGAATACTGTAGTGTACAAGAGAGATGTAGAGTGTACTGTGGTGAGAGATAGAAAAATAACAAATAAAGCGAGTAGTTGCAAACTGTGATAAATGCCAGTAAGGGAAACAAGCAAGAACGGTTTTCTGTGAGAGGACTTTTTTTCAAGGATCCCTCACTAATACCAACCCCACAGATGCTCAATTTCCTTCGATAAAATGGCATATAATTTGCATATAACCTCTGCATATCATCCCATTACTTTTACTCACTTCTAGATTACTTGGAACACCTAGTGCAAAAACAATTTATTAGACACACAAAAGATTTTTGGTAAGGGAATGACAAAAACAAGTCTGTACATATGTAATACAAAAGCAGTTTCTTTTTCTTCAAATGTTTCTCATTGGCTGATGAGTGGTTGGTTGAGTTGCAGGGAACCCCATGGGTACAGGGCAGGCTGTAGTTGAGGCAGATGACAGAGAGTAGTGGTGAAGATAGGAGGCCTCAGAGCTGGGCCACCTGGGTTTGAGTCAGGGGACTGTATGACTTTGGGTGAGCAACTTAACCCCTGTGCTTTAATGTCTTTTTTCTTGAGTGGGGGGTTACTTCCCAGTATTATCATAATAGTGTTATTTATTTTTAATTCATTCATTTATTTGCATTTCTGTGCATGTGTTTGTATGGGTGGGCGAGAGTCTCTTATTGCTGCAAAACACCCATCTGGCTTTTCATAGGTAGCTGGGGAATTGAACCCAGGCAGGCAGGCTTTTCAAGCAAGTGCTTTGAACCATTGATCTGTCTCCCCATCTCTCGGGAGGGCTATTTAAACTGAGATGCCATGGTTGCAAACAAACAGCTATGCAAGGGATGGAAGGAGGAATCTTGGAGAGGAAAGCCAGAACAAGAACTCTGAAATAAGAATGAGCTTGAATGCTTCTTAGAAAATTAGAGAAGACCAGTGTGGTTGACTGTCATTGTGTGACAACACAAAGGGGAGGAAGGGAGAACAATGCCTTGAAGAACTAGGCAGAACTTACCACACAGTTGTGGAGCTCTGAGAAGATGTTTCATTGAAAATGGTTGCCTGTCACCGGGCGTGGTGGCGCACGTCTTTAATCCCAGCACTTGGGAGGCAGAGGTAGGAGGATCACCATGAGTTCAAGGCCACCCTGAGACTACATAGTGAATTCCAGGTCAGCCTAGGCTAGCGTGAGACCCTACCTCGAAAAACCAAAAAAAAAAAAGAAAGAAAGAAAAAGAAAATGGTTGCCTATGAGGTAGCATGCCATAAACTTGTCAAGGAAGGTTTTTCAATCCTAACCAGTCCATTAGGTCAGTAAACCTTTAATTGGACCAGGGAAGACAGCCTGGGCTTCCTCTAATCAGTCAGTCACCCAGTAATTCTTGCTGTCCATCTCTCATTCTGCTAGCATTATTGTCCCACAGACACAATATTTAACTTTTTTAAAATCATTGATGTTTTTGGTCACCTATAGTTTTCATTGGACTTTTAGGTAGTTTTAAAAGCATGTGATTATGAACTGTTTTCAATTCACTGTAAATATGTGTCTACAAATCAAAATTATCCATTTCGGCAGATGCCATCAAATTCTCTTGCTGTGATCATCAGCATGGGCCATGCAGGTGAAGTGTCATATAGAGTTGAATTTTGCATATACATACAAAAAATGTTCCTCTAAAGTATAATTTTCTGGGAGAAATGCTATTATTTTTTCATTTGAATTTCTTTTACATGGACCATTCCTAGACAGGGCAGTTTTGTGTGTTTTTGGTACCACAGAAATGATAAAATAAAAAAAGTTGCCCATAATTAAACAGATTGTCTGAATAAGCCTCGAATGATAAGTGCTGTCCTGCCAATAATTAAAAATAGCCCAAATGACAAAGAAGTATATATGAAAATACCATAACAAAACTCATTATGTTGAGTGGCAATTTAAAAAACTAATGGTAATAACAAAAAATAATAATAGCCTAAGTCATTTGAGCCACAGCATTTCACCTGACTGGCCTCCCTCTCCTTGAAATGGTTTCTCCCCTCAGCTTCAGTGACATAGAAATCTTCTTATTAATCTTTCCCCATCAATTTTCTAAAATTAATTTAGGTTAGTATACAAAGTAATGGGTTTCAGCATGGCACGTTCATCATGTGTGTCATTATACGTTGGTCTCATTCATTTTCCTCTCCCACTGCCCCCTCCCCCTTCGCTCTGGCTGGTTCCCTTCCTTCCCCTCGTAAGTTCCCCATCCCTTATGCTTTCTGATCACATCTACTGCATTGCCCTCTGTATTTCTCACTTCCTTCAAGATCTCTTCCTCCCTAGCCATGATCTCCTTTCTTGTTTATTGCCCTTCTCCACATTTATAAATATATACATATATAATTTTAAATCTGCATTCCACATATAACAGAATATGTAATATTTGTCTTTCTGAACTTGGCTTATTTTGCTTTACATAGTGGTTTACAGTTCCATTCATTTTCCTGCAAATGTCATGACTTTTTAGGGTTACATAAAGTTCCACTGTTTATGTGTGCTACATTGTCTTTATCCCTTCAACTGTCTATGGACATCTAGGCCATTTCCACTTGCTGACTGTTATGAATAGTGCAATGATGAATGTGGACGTTCAAGTGTGTAGAGTCCTTCAGGAATAAACCCCAGAGTAGAATATGGCCTCCCTGCCATAATGAGATCTTTAACCTCTTACTGTAAGCCAAAATAAACCATTCCTTGCTTAGGTTTCTTCTTGTTAGGTAATTGGTCACAACAATGAGAAAGTAACTAATACAGAAAATTGGTACCAAGGAATAGGGTCACTGCTGTGATAAGGCTGACCATATGTTTTATAGGCTACTGGAGTGTGTTTGTGGGGGGGAATCTGGAAGAGTTTGGAACTTTGGGCTAAAACATCCTTTAATACTATAAGAAGAGCTTTATGGGTCAGTCTGTTGGGAGCTTGGAAGACAAGAATGTTGAGAAATATGTAGACAGTGGAGGCTTGGCTCATGAAACTTCAGAGGGAAAAAAAAGACGCTTATCAGGAACTAGACTAGGGGCAGTTCATGTTATATGTTGTCAAAGAAACTGGCTGTATTCTCCCATCTCCTGAAAACTTGAATGATGCTGTGAACTAAAAAGTAATGGATTAAGTCTCAACTCAGGATAACATTCAGGCTGTTACTGAGAAAGCAGCTGTAATTGTTAAAGAGATCAGCACTGTTGAAGAGAAACCTCCTGCACTACCCTGGGACAATAGGAAAAGTATCCTAGGGACAAAACTCCACCTAGTAGAGGCTCCATCTTTGGAAAATCTAAATTCACTTGAAGGAAGAAAGCCTAAATTAAGGGAGTTCCTTGCTCAGACAAACTGCCTAGGGAAATGTTTTGCCAAGGTTACTCTGGACAGCTTTGTTCCAAGGAGACCAAACCTGGCCTCCTTGGTAATGGCTTTTGCAGGCATGAAAGATTCATTCTTAAGAGTGTCACACAGTATTATGCCACAGTTCCAGAGAGCTGCAGAGGCCAGGTAATTTACATATGGTAGGGTCAGAGTCTCTACAAGAAGGTCTTGAGAGGGCACTGTGTAAAGCTATGAAGACTAGAGACTCTAAGATGTAGAAGACTCCAGAAGCAAGGAAAGCTGAATGTTCAGAGTGGAGCTGGCCCCAAAGAGACTATGAGAACTTCAAGTACCAGAGCTGGAGGGGGTGGGGCTGCCCAAGACCATTGGTGCCCAGATTATTCTATTCTGAGTCCCAGATGCTAGACATAGAGCTTCAGAATGTGGAGTTTGCCCTGCTGGGTTTTGTCTTGCTTTGATATTATCTTTCCTTGCTATGCCCACATTCCTCCTTTTTGGGTTGGAAATGTTTACTCTACCATTCCATGTTTGTGGGTGGTTTGAATGCAAATGGCCCTATAGCCACAGTTATTTTTTGCTTAAGCTTCCTATTCTCCAGCAGGTAGAGGTGTGTCACTGGGAGGGGATCTCGAGTCTAGCCCTACGTGTGTCAGCTCATAAAACTTGTATATACATAAACATGAATATACAAACTCATATATATCACATTTTTTATCCACTCACCTGTTGATGTCAGCTGTGCTGAATCTATATCTTGACTATTGTGGTCTTTCTGGTGTTCTGACTTAGATTCCTTTGGGTATATACCCAGGAGTGGTATAGCTGGATCATATCGTGGTTCTATTTTTAGTTTTTTGAGGAACTTCCATTTGACTTCTATGGTGGCCACACCAGCAGCGCTCCTTTATCTCTGCATCCTTAACAGTATTTGCTACTTGTTTTCGTGATGATAGCCATTCTGACTGGAGTGAAATGAAATCTCAATGTATTGAGATATTTTGATTTGCATTTTCCTAATGGCTAAAGATATTGAACATTCTTTTCATAGATTTATTGACCATTTGTACTTTTTTTTTTCTTTTCAGACCTATCTGTTCAATTCATTTGCCCAGTTACTGATTGGTTGATTTGATTCAGGGTGTTTAATTTTTGAAGTCTGTACAGATACTAGATATTAATCCCCTGTCTGGTGTGTAGCTGGCAAAGGTTTTATTCCATCCTGAAGACTATCTGCTGTGCTGATCATTTCCATTTTGTGTACTCCATTTAAAATTTTATTTATTCTTATTCATTAATTCTTATTTTATTTTCTAAGTTATTAGAGTTCTTTTCAGAAAGTCCTTGCCTATGTCTATATCTTGAAGGTTTTTTCCCCTAGAAGTTTCAACTTTCAGGTCTTACATTAAGGTCTTTGATCCATCTTGAAATATGTGTGTGTGTATGTGTGTGTGCGTGCACACACACATGCAAGCACACGTACAGAGTGAGAGATGCATCTAGTTGCATTCTCCTACAGGTAGAAACCCAGTTTTCCTGGCAGTGTTTGTTCTAGAACCTAACACATATTTCTTAAAGCTAAGTTTTTACTTATCAGTTGGCATATATGTGTATGTTGAATTTGTTTTTATTTTTCTTTCCAAAGAAAATCAAAGTTTTCTTCTATTACTCACTGCGTAGTGAAGACACTGCCAACAAAAGGCTCTTTAATGAAATGTTCTGTTTGTGGACACAGTGAAGAGCATGAGTTGTGATAACCCAGAAACAAAAGCAAAACCCAGGAGAAGACTAACTGGGAATGAAGAACTCTCAATGGAGATGTGTTTTCTGTTTCTATCCGCTGCCAAGGCCTGTAGTTTCCTTAGTGTTCCCTTTGGTCTAATACATTTATTTCTCATTCTCCTTTACAAAGAAGTTGTAACAAAGTGGGGAAACAGCTGTATGTGAGGTTCTCTGTCTTGGCTATTTAATCACTGAGAAAATGCCTGGTACAATTCTAGTTAGCAGAGAAATTACTTATTTGGGCTCAAGGTTTCAATTCATGCTTGGTGGTACCCTTGCTTTTAGCTCTGTGGCAAAGAGGGACATTATGGCCACAAGCATGCGTGGCATGATAGAGATGTAGGTTCATCTTGTGGTAGCTGAGAAGCTGAGGGGTCTACTATAGACTTCATGGACATGCCTCAGGTACCTATTTCCTTCAACTAGGCCCCCTCTCAGAATATCTCCCCAAAATTACATCACATTATGAATCCATAAGTTAATTAATCCAATTGATTAGGCCAAAAGCCTTGATTGACTCGCCTCTATCAGGGCCTAAATCTTTGACAACAGTCTTCAGCAGCTGTTTCCAGTGATTCAACACATTGCTTATATTCCCAACAGTTACCCAGATTGTGTAAAGTGTAAAGACAGTAGGTTTGACATATTGTTTCATGGAGAAGCTGAATTTATTATTCTGAAGTACACAAAGTCCAACTTTGTTTTGGGTTTGTCCTGTATGGACCCCTTGATTTTTTGTTTTTTGAGGTAGGGTCTCACTCTAGCCCTGGAATTCACTATGTAGTCTCAGGCTGGCCTCAAATTCACAGCGATCCTCCTACCTCTGTCTCCGGAGTGCTGGGATTAAAGGCGGGTTCCAACATGCCCAGTGACCCGTTGCTTTTTTTTTTTTTTTTGACAATTCTGGGGTTTAATTTTCAATCCATCATTGGTAGATGTTTTGACTTGCAAGACTTTCTAGAGTCTGTTGTCTACCACAGAGTCAGAAACCGAGATCGTCACATGAATTCAGTACTGCAAGCATAGGGGTCTTTCTACAGTTCAAATCAGATCAGGGGGAAACAATCTCCCTCATGAATAAGGCATACATTCCAAGACCCCAGGGAATGCCTGAAACTGAAGAATATACTTGGCCCTATATAGGTCATATTTTTCTATAATTTCTATGATGAAGTTTAACTTATAAATTCTGACAATAAGTTGGCAATAATAGCCAATAGCAAAATACAGAAGTTAAAACATTAGACTAAAATGAAAGTTGTAGACATGGTCTCCCTTTCTTGATAGTCAAGAGAAATGTCACACCTCCTTTGACTACAGAAAACTGTAATTCCAGGCAGAGCAACACTTCTGGTGGTGGCAGTGGTGCTATACAGTGGGATGCTGTACAGCCCTCAGACTCATCTTCTTTCTATAGCTCTTGGGGTGAAGGAGAAAACTAGGGGCTTGGAAGGTCTTCTGGTGTGGCCCCTGAAGACTCCTCCAGTGTGGCCTCCTTCCTTCTGACTCTTAGGCTTCCTCCTGCCTCTGTTCCCTCCTGCTGTGGGATCTGTGCTCCTGCTGCCCTTGTGATCTGGAATACCCTTCCCTCTCCTCTCTCCTGCTTTTCTCTTACCTCTTCCCTATCACTTCTGAGCTTCATTTCCTCGGGGAACCTTTCCAAGTATTCTCTGCCTTTCTGTCCTCATTACACACATAATTGTCTATGAAGTGTATACCATACTTGTTTTATGTGTTTGGGTGTTTTTTTTTAATTTTTCTTCAAACACTTATTGATAGCATAGTGATTGGTGCATAATGGGTGCTCAATAAATTTTGATAGTTGAGTTGTTTCCTTGCGGAATACCTAAGCACATCTATTTGAGTTCTGACAAAGCTGCCCTTCTCCTAGAATTCAGAGTTTAGGACTTTTCAGTTTTTCTTTTCCTTCCCTTGTGGCTTTCTTCCCAAGATAACTTGATTACTATCCTCATTTGGTTTCAGGCCAGGTATGCACTGCTGGGTTAACAAGGTGTGATGATTAAAATATAGCTCTGAACTGTAAAGCTTGCCTGCTTGGGTTGGAGCTTCTATTTTATCAATATTTCTTCTAACAAGATTTTGTGAAATCTGTTGCCTCCCTCTTTGCAGTAAATGTTAGAACATGGCATCTCTAATGCAGTCATCAACACAGAGCACAGTGATGACCCTGCCCTGGCTTCCACTGAAGCCTTGGTCTGCTGCATGCATTATGTACTCAACTTTCTGGAGCCTGGGTTTTTGCCATCCTTTACCCTACTTCCTTTGGAAGACATCTGCTGAGCAGGTGGAATACATGTCCTGCCACTAATTCCTAGACAGTCATGGGGCCTAGGAATTCAAAGATGAACAGCTTTAGAATACATGGGTATTTCTCAAGAATTTTAGAACTGCTCATGGAGCTGACAGCTCCTTAAAGCCTCAGCTCAGCATCTATTCCTTATTACATTCAGCAATGACATATTACATACTGGCCCATGCAACTTGGTTCCTCTTTATAAAATATATTTTGTTTTATTTATTTGAATGCATGGGTATGCCAGGGCCTCTTGCTCCCTGCAAACAAGCTCCAGATGTGCATGGTACATTGTACATCTGGTTTATGTGGGTACTGGGGAATTGAACTGGGTCCTTCATACATTGCTAGCAAATAACTTTAATGGCTAAGTAATCTGCCCACTCAAATGGCTTCTCTTTTCAAGGGCCTGAATGGGTAATGCAAATTTCTGTTTCAACATGTGTTGAGATATCTACCTGTGTAGGTGCTTGGTCAGCATCAGCAATGAAGTGTTTACACAGCACACTTAATGCATAGGCCACTGCACTAGGTTTTTGAGTACAGCCCTGAACTGGCAAACTCAAACCCAGACTTCATGGATTTTTTGGTCACGTTGGGAGGAGTCATTGAGCAGCTGATTTTGTGGGTACATCTCAATCAAGGGGAGGTAAGTATGTTGTGTCCTAGGAGTATTAATGAGATTAGTCTCATCACAAAGCCAGGAGGCTTTTCCAAGCATCATCTAAGCTGTGGCCTAAATGATGAGTGGGTGCTGGAAGGTGAAGAGGAGGAGGGTGTCAAAGGTGGAAATCAAGCTAGAAGGAGCTCTGAGAAAAGAAGAGCTTGACCCAATTGGACTGCAGAAAGACCAGGATGGCTGTAATTCAAAGGCCAAGGGACAGAGTAGCTAGAAGGGTGGGAAGGGGGCAGGTCTGGAATATCCTTGAGTGTTTTGAGTGTTGGACCAGGTTTGAGGTCCTTCTCCTCAGGGCAAAGGGAACTGCTACAAGGGTTGTGACAGGAGGTTGCTGGGATAGATTTGTGCCTTTGGGAAATTCCTGTGACCAATGTGGAGAATATGAATTGACATGAGCATGAGGGAAGGGATGCTGGTTCAGACACCCCAACAGAGAAGTTATGATGAGTAGGACAGCCATGGTTCTGCTGAAGGAAGAGAGGAGGAAATGGCAGGAAGCGTTTGAGGTAACAGGCTTCCATAACTGAATGAGGTCTATATTCCTCAAAATCCACCCCTTCTTTTTTCCCCTTAGTTTTTGGTTTTTCTTAAATTAGCATACAAAGGGTTGTGCCTCTGTAGCAGTTACCTTCTTGTTGCTGGGACAAAATACCCAACCAGGAAGAGTATCTAGAAGGAAAGTGTTTAACTTGGCTTACAGTTTCAAGGGGGAAATGTCATCATGGCCTGGAAAGCATGGCAGAGCAGAAAACTGGTGCATCACATCTTGTCACAGCAGGTGGGAAGAAGCAACAAAAACAAGCAACCTCTGGCAAATGGGCCAGGCTAGACCTGAAATCCTACCACCTGTGATACGCCTCTTCCAGCGAGGCTCCACCTCCCAAAGGCCCCACATCTTTCCCAAATTGACACTATTTGGGAACCAAGTATGTAAAACACATGAGCTTTTTGGGGACAACTCAGTCAAATCACCCTAGTTTCATTATGGCATTTTAATAATACTTTTGTTGATCTTCTTTTACAATTCCCTTCTTCTCTTCTCCTCCCCTCTCCTATTCTCAGATCACACGTGTACTATTACCTTCTTCCCCATTCTTTTTTTTCCGACTTTGAGGTTCCATATTACCTAAGACAACATCTATTCCTTACCTCAGGACTCTGAATTGGTCATCTCTTTGCTCATATGCTGTGTTTGGGAATTCTGGAGTGTAAGCAGACTTTGTCTTAGATGAATGGCATGTCCCATCCTGAATCTGGGACAATAAAAAGTGCTAGAATCCTGGAGGTTCAGGCCTCCTACTGCTGCAGAGCAGCAGAGTGCATACCTTGTTTGCATGAGATTCTGGGTTCATTGTCCTGCAACACACATATGCGCATGTACACACAGAGAGAATCCTAGACCAGGCCTCTCTTTGTCATACTGCCCTCTGCTGGCAGCTCTCTGGCCTTCAGCCTTGCTACTGTTCAAATGTTCCAATGATCTTAAATTTCACTACATAGGTATTTTCAAGACGCATAGCATCAGTAATGAACATGTTACAGAATGGTTTTAACCACACATACCAAATGTCAATGGAAAAGAGCAAGAAGCCTGGGGTTAATTATCCCTTTTAGGAAGCTAGGACTCAAAAAACAAAGTTCACATGCTCTAGGCATGGCCGCAGCTTACAGTAATAATAACTTGACATTTCCTGGGTAATTGTCTGCCTAGCTGCAGTCAATTTCAAAGACCAGGAGGCAGGTGAAAACCAGCATTTCTATCCTATGACTGGCCAGGGAAGTCACCACCAGTTGTTTGACCTTGTGTGGGATTCTATACCAGCCCCCATGAGAGTGAGAGGGTTCAGGAAAGGCTGCAAAGAGGGACTGAGGGCAAGATACAGTCACTCTGAAGAAAGAGTAGCTTTCTCCTTTAAAAATTAAATTTCACATCCGCCTGTTTAAAAGTCAGTATAGCGTACAAGTGTATAATGGGATAGTTGTCATACATTCCCTTTTTTAGAAGGTATCCAAAGGTTCAACTTAATGTATTGATTTTTAGCTTTGCTATATTTTTAATCTATGGATGAATAATTGTTCTAGAACTTAATTTTTTGTTATCATTTAAGATAAGATAGAGAGACCTAGTAGGTTATTCTAAAAAAAAAAACTATTGGGTGCTGGAGAGATGGCTCAGCGGTTAAGGCACTTGCCTGCAAAGCCTAACTACCCAAGTTTGATTCCCCGGTATCCACATAAAGCCAGATGCACAAAGTGGTGCCTGCATCTGAAGTCTGTTTGCAACGGTGTGCCCATTCTCTCTGTCTTTCTTCTATCTCTTTCGGCTTGTAACTAAATGAATAAAAGTAGTTTTTTTTAAAAAAAAAAAAAAACAACTATTGGAGGAAATGGTAAGACACGCAGGCAGTTCCTAATTTCTTCTAAGCACCCAAACTTTTAGACCAACCAATTCATAGAGAAAGAGCTAGAATGACACTGATGAATATTTGCATTTTTGTCAAGTGGTTTACGCCATCCATCTTTTGCTTTGAATGCCTTGGAAGCATGGACGAGTGTGTGCATATGTGTGTCTCTATCCTTAGAACTTTGTTTTGGGAACATTCCCTTCCTAATTATATCAGAGAAAGAAGGCTCAGAATACCATTTTTCATGCAAATGGAGCAATTTACTTAAGTGTAGAATTATCAACTTAGTTCTTCTTGCCAAAAGACATCTAGTCCGTGGCTCCTCTCAGTAGAATGAAAGATGGCATGGGACCCACGTCACACTCTATTCCTAGCTTAGAGTTCTTTCCAAGGCTTTACCTGCATGTTATTAGCTACTTACTATTAATTTATTACACCAGGATGCCATAATTTAAAAGTAAGGCAAATGTGTTAGATGGATTTTTTTTCTTTCCTTTCTCCCATATTGTTAACTTCTACTTTTTCAATATTATTATTCAGGCTGTTTACACTTCCACCTGAGGCACTTTTACTTCAGCATTCTTTATGCATTCAATCTGGACAGTTCTCAAAGCAGGATCCCCACATATTGTGTCCATCTTCACTCTTCCCTGGGAAGAAATCTAGTGAACTTCCTTGCAGTTTGCCCTAAGGGGGTGATCCTTCTCTAAATAAATGTCACAGTGGAGAAGACACAGCTCAAACACAAAAAGATTGGAGCCAGAGTGAACCCTGCCTATTGGTTACTCATGGTGTTGAGTGACACTATGCCAGTGCCGAGGTCTCTCTGGCTTTCCCAGAAGGCCGCTTGCCTGGTCACACTGATGCTGGCTACAGTATAATCATCCCGACCCTCTTTATGGCTTCCGGCTGTGATGTTGCAGCTCTGTTCATTCCCTTCTAGTATAACTTTATATCACAAATGTGTCACTCTTCCCAAGAGGGGTTCTCTGGCTACTGTGGAGCAAGACAGATGGCTTTGAGTTTATTGTTCCAAAATCCATGTGTTAATCTGCTCTGCAAATTATTTCAGGTGTATAAGTCTTGGTGCTTGGGACAGGATGGGATGGTGACATGGACCTTACAGGGAGGAGGGGCCAAGGAAGGGGAACCTCGCTTTCATGAGCCTTTCCCAGCTCTGTGACATTGATCTAAATATGCCTGCCAAGGGCACTGAAGGGCTTTGTTGTGTAAGTAGGATCAGTAAGTACAAGGACTAAATCATATGGCTGCAATTATCCTTGTCTTAGATGGATAGATAGAGATAGGAAGGGAGGGGGAAGGAATAGAGAAAGAAAAGAAGGAGAGAAAAAGAGAAAGTACACTTGACTCCTACTCTGTGAATGTCCCAGAGCAATTCCTCTTTAGAAATCAGGAACCGCTCAGTGGTGTGTTTTTATTCCCTTCTTTTTTGATAAGGTCAGTTAATTTATACATAATCTAATAAAGCAGGTGATAGGCTCAGAGGTAGGACCATAGCCAAGTCATTTTGGATTTGGAGTGTGGATAAAAAAGGGCTGGATCCAGTGACCCAGCTGCTTCGGCAGTCCTCCAATGTCATCTCCAGGGAAAATGATGCCTCCTCACCTTCTTCCCGGTTCCAGCTCCTAGCCTGCCTATTGCTGGCCTCTGTTCCCTGGGGGCGACATTACCTACTGTTTAAAGGGGTGAAATGAGGAGTCAAAGACACGCATGGGCTCAAGCTCTGGCTGTGTCATTTATTATTAGGTGAGTGACCTTGAGCAAATTAAGCCATGTACCAGAGCCTCCATTTCCTTCATTTAAAGGTAGCAGTAGCCTGGGGTTGCTAAATGGGTCTAAGGAATATTACAGATATTATGAAGCACTTGTGTGGTACCTGGTGCTGCTGGGAGTAGTTGTCTAGTTGTGAAGGTAGTAATAATAAGGGTTGCATAGCCAGTGATGAGTATTAACACCACCCTTGAGATCTTGTAGGGGAACCCTTAAAATGAGCCATCTGAAGCCAGGCATGGTGTTGCACAACTTTAATCCCAGCCCTCAGGAGACAGAGACAGGAGGATTACCGTGAGTTTGATGCTACCCTGAGACGCCATAGTGAATCCCAGATAAGCCTGGGCTAGAGTGAAACCCTACCTCGGTGGTGGTGGGGGGATGAGTTAACTGTGATGAGTTCTGGAGTCCTGAGACACATCTGTGGAGCCACATTGAGGGGCTGGGAGTCATTGACTCTGTGACTTCCTGTTGATATTCCAGGCCTACTGCCGAGCATGGGAATATATGAGAGAGCCTCAGTGTCTGTCTGCATGGAGTTTCAACACCAATGGGGAAAGCAGGCACAGAAGTGATCCCAGTTGTATGTAGGCACATCCTAGGTGCTGTGGTCATCAGAATTAATGGGTATGGAGTGTGAATTCACTCTAAGTGTGTGGTCTTTGCAGCACTCCCAGAGCGTCTGTCATCAGAGCTGGGGGCACACATATATCCTCACTGGTTTGCAAGGGAACAAAATGGTGTGGTGATTTCATTATCTGAGTAACTTTGCTCATTTTGTGTAGTATCATGGAGTCATTTAAAATAGACTGTTCCTTTTCAAAAGCTTTCAATTAATTTAGTCTTTCTCTCAGGATCCTGTGAAATGTGAACTGTATGTCTTGCCAAAGAAAATTAAGGCAAAGATGTGACTGGATGAAAGAGAAGAAGGGTGCTGTGCTGAGTTCTAAACTTAGGGTGCATTTCTGGGATTCCTGGGGAGGAAGGAAGGAAATGGGACAAGAAGCTGTGGTGGGTGGTGTCATGTGTGGGGCGGACATAAGAGCAGAGAAGTGACACCAAGTAGGCGACTGTACTATGAACAGTGTTGGCCAGAGCTCTGGCTCCCTCAAGGTTTCTGTCTCCTTGTTTGGTGTCCTTTAAACCTTTCTCTCTCTCTCTTTTTTTCTGTGTAAAATGTAGACAAGTAGAGCCCCTGTCGAATGGAACAGCGTCTAGTAAAAGACACAGCCTGACTCATCGAAAATGCTTAGCATTTGAACTTTGATTTTTTTTTTCTTTTGTGTTTTATTTTTCTCACCACATGCTGGTGAGCGATTGACACATAGGCTTACCTGCTTACCTGTCTTCCTCCTGTTACATCTTACAAGATTTGCCTGGTACCTAGTATGTGCTCAGTAAATGGCAGCCTTATGAACATGCTGATGTCTTTCTCTCTAAGGGTCAGGCAGCAAAAAGAGATGGATCTAGAAGAGAAATGTGGGGTGACATAATGGCAGGCCACATTCACTGACTGCTGGCTCTATTGTTTTCTATACACCACAGGATAAACATCCCCAACCCAAATACCTGAATTCTTAAACGGTCCAAAATCCTAACCATTTAAAAATTTTTTTAAATTATTTTTTAAAGATTTTTATTTATTTAAAGCAGAGAGACAGGGGAGAGAGAGAGAGAGAGAGAGAGAGAGAGAGAGAGAGAGAGAGAGAGAGAGAGAGAGAGAGAGAGAGAGAGAGAGAGAGAGAGA
>PVHP010007039.1:0-40063 GCA_004024765.1 Zapus hudsonius | reverse complement strand
TTTGCAGGAAAGCGCCTTAACCACTGAGCCATCTATCCAGCCCCCAATCCTAAACTTTTTGAGTGCCAACATGATTCCAGAGGCAAGCTAAAAATTCCCTACCAAGAAACTGTTTCACACAGACTTATTTAAAATTATACAAAGAATTATGTTAATTCTTTGTGAATAAGGTATATACGGCTCATAAATGAACTTCATGTCAAGATATTTATTATGCATATGTAAAAATCCCAGAATCAAATAATAATTCAAGTCTGCAGCACTCCTTTCTGGTCCCATGGAGGTATTTTCATCTATGTTTAATTTGTAGAATAACCTTATTAAGACTAATATTTTACTACTTAAGAAACCTGGGCCTTAGGTTAAATAACAGAGCCAAGATCACTAAGCAATGACTGCAACCCAGGTGATCTTACCTAAATGCTCACTTTGCCTCAGTGAGGCAGGAGAGCAGGTAGGAAGGTGCCCATTGAGGGCAGCTTAGAGAATTGCTTGACAGGTGGCTGAGCTACAGAAAGTGAAGAATCCTCTCTGCCCAGCTTCTGGCTTTGCTCAGCCTGTGGCTGCTTTGGTTAGGTTCTGCTACTCTGGGCTGCTATTCTGGGATTGGCCTCTGGAATTTAGGCTGAGGTTTTATGTCCCTTCGTGAAGAAGGCCATACTGAGCATTGTGCATGGGGCTCCCTTTGCATTTAGTAAGCACTCAGTTGTGTACACCATCTCCTAAAAGGATCACACCAGCTGATAGGCACTATATTTATCCAAGCTGCTGTGCTGGCTGTGGTCGAACTCACACCCCTCAGAATAGGCTGCTCCAGTTTTTCTTGTGGTCAGGGCCCTAGGGCCCTTCAATAATTTCTTCCCTGGTAGAGTCAGCTGGTTACTGAAGTATCTTTCTAAGCATTCTAGGGCAGAAAAAAATGCTTCCCTCCTGATGTGATGACACAGAGCAAGTGCTAAGAAAGGAACTAGAAGTTGGATCTGCTGTGCCCTTGACTTCAAGGCCATATTTAAAAGCATCACAGATATCTGAGGCATTAGTGTTCTTTTCACGCTTCTTAGGGGATGCCCCATGATGCCCAAATGCCTCACTGTAATCAGGTTATTTCTACCACATAATCTAAAACCCTTATGTATTTTTTTCCTTAGCCACTCATTACTTGAAATATTCTCTTTTCTTATTAACATTCAGACCAGATTTTGCCGGTGTGTACACATCTATGCTCAGTGAGCAACAATAATTGCTATGTTTACTTAACAATTATTACATGCCACCTAAAATATTAACTAACCACTTGAAAAGCATTATCTTATTTTTTGACCTCCAAATAACCTGGGGAGGTAGCTCAGTTGGTAAAGTGCTTGCTTTGCAAGCATGATGACCTGAGTTCAATCCCTAGCTCCCAACTAAAATGATACACATAGTGGAGCTTATTGGCCAGTTAGTCTAAAAAATTGATGAGCTCCAGGCCAATGAGAGGTCCTTTCTCAAAAAGAGGGATACAGCATACCTGAGGAAGGAAGAGCATGCTGTTACCACAAAGCCATTCACAGCTTATTTTTTTCGTGATTCATTTTTTAAAAATATCTTCATTATGAATAATTACATACATTGTATGAGCAAATCCTGTGAATGTGTCTCCATTTCCCTCCTCTCTATCCCCTGCCCACTGAGGTCCTTCCTCGGTGTGCATATTGGATCTGACCATAGGATAGGTGGTTATGAACTGCACCAGAGGTAGCCAGTTTTTCGTTTTTGTTTTTCCTTCCCCCTTGTGTATTGGTTGCTGAGGGGGGCAATATCTCTGGATATTCTCCTCCACCATGACTCTTATATTCTTTCCATCCCATCTTCCGCTCAGTTCCCTGAGTCATAGTGGGTGAGTTTGAAGTCTGCTTTATTGTTGAGATCTTCAGTATCTCTGGATCTTTGCCCTGGGTTGTGTTGGGTACTGTTGGTGTCTGTCTCCATTGACCTTTCATGGGTTATCAGACTTGCTGCATTCACAGCTTTCTTTCCATTCTTCCTGTAGTAATGTTCTCTGTCACAGCTCTTCTCTGAATATGATGTATAGTTCTTTATATCCCTTATGAAAGATAGGCAGGTGCAGAGTATATTTTCATGCCTGGCTCTGTGTGGAACGTAGGTATTTAGCTTCAACACTAGTAACAGTGAGCAGATTGGATTCCCACTGAGACAATGGCATCAGGTCTTGGCCTCTAGGGATTTGTGTCATCTGGCCTTCCTAGTTAGATTCCCAGAGCAAAGAAAAAATACACTGAGTTCTGGTTTCAGCTATGGGTACAGTCTGTGACCTATACCAAATCACATCTCTTGCTGGTGGAAACGAAATTCAATTTTCTACAAAGTGTACAGTCAAGTGGAAAACCTTGGCTTGTACTTACAGTCTGAAAGTCTCTTTTCTACCCACCTTCACGAAATAGTATCTAGGGGATGGTGATGCCAAGTCACATCCCTATTGTAGTCATTTGTCTCTTCATCTGTCCAGTAAGAGCATGGATTAAGAGCTCAAGAGCTCTTGGCTTCCAACTCCACCCCAGGGAGATGCTGAACAAAACTTATTCCTCTCTGTGAAGTTCTGAATACAGAGAATTTGCAACAAAACCAACCAGGGTCAACCTAAGGAAAATGGAAATTTATCATAAGGATATTTGTTATCTTTTTTTCTTTTTTATTGTCCATAATGAGTTAAATGGTTTAGTGGGCCAACAATGAGTTGTTATCCCCGATTCCTCATTGCCCCCCTTCCCCATCCTCAGTCAGCTGGATATCCTCCTCCGTGGGCCATCTGTATCAGTCTTTGTGGTAGGGGACCATGGATAGCCCAGTCTTCAGCCAGGTTCTCATGACCCAGGTGTGTTGTTACTGAGGGTTGCCAAGTCTCTGATATTCTCCCCCACCACGGCTCTCCCAAACTGACTTTATCATATACAAAATAATTGGGAACAGGGTGGCTCCCAGGATTTCTTCAGTGGGGTTCAATGAATATTTCCTCTGGATTGCTGCCATTAGAATGACACCCAATAAGACCCATTTGTCAGGTTTTTGTGATAAAAAAGCCAACTGCAGAGAAAGTGGGAGAGGAAAAGAGAAAATGAACCGCTACTGGGCAACTGAGTTTTGGAGGGTAGGGGGAGCAGGGGTATGCAGGGCAGCCAACGAGAATGTGACTAGAGACCATCCTTATGAATGGAACAGGCAGATCCCATGACGATGACATGCTCAGAACCACCTTCACACATACAAATACACAGCTCCAACAAGGTTCCAACACCTAAATTGCCATCAGCTAGGGATCAAGCATTCAGAACACATTAGTTTGTTGGGAACATCTGAATCAAACTGTCACTCTCTGCCCTGGCCCCCACAAACCAACAATCATACACGATGTAAAATACAAATACAATGCATTTCATTCAACTTCAAAAATCCCCACAGTTTTTTATCCATCCCAGTGATATTCAAACATTCCCATAGTCTATGGTCCTTAACTGAGCTGTAATACCAAAAAAGCAAACCCACAATGGCACAGAACATTCATACTTCAAAAGATGACGTTGGACATTTGCAAAGACAGATTGAACAAATACAAGATTTAAACAGACAGGGCAAACATTAAACTCTATAATTCCAAGTCCCATATAACCAGTGATTGGTCTTCAGAGTTCCAATTCTGCCTCTTCATCCTGGCTACTCAGTCAGGGAAAACTTCATCTGGTGCTGGCTGTTCTCCTTGGCAGCCATCCATCGTCCTGGCATTTACTGGGTCTCCACTGCAACCCATAATTCATCCTCATTACTCCATCGGGCCTCTACAAGCATGGCCATTTTCAAAAACAAAACTGTGTTGCAAACCCAATGACCCTTTCTTCCTGCATGTGTTATAATCCATAGTACCAGGTGGGCGACCAATTTGTTAATCCAGGGGGGAACATAAAGCCAACTTTGAACAGCAGTAAACTTCCCTCAGCATTCAGGCCCCTTACTTCAAAAGATTTGGCATTCTCCCTGCTGTCCCAATGCAGATCACTTGGCCCAAACTCTAAAGTTATAATCTCTCAAACAATTGCAGATGAATGGGCAACAGTTTTGGCCCAAAGAATTTCTTTCTTTCTGTACCATCTCAAACTGCTCTCACCAGTCCACTTCTATGCAAGGCAACCCTACACAAGTTCTCAGGACACAGGCAGGCAGAACACAGCAAGCCTCTCATGCAAACTGTTTCTGGCACAGTCCTGACAAAGTTTTTTTCTTACCCTTGTAAGCCAAACTTGAAAGTCCATAGTCCTCACTGCATTCAGGTCTTTCCGACTCTGACCAGAATGGTCCATCAGGCTGTACTTACAGCACGGCAAGTCTCACCACCTTTCTTATAGTCACATTGGGAATCAAGATTCCAACATCAGGAACCCTTAAAGATATAGTCAATGTAAATGGAAACAGGTGGAGTTTGAGCAACTTTCAGATTTGTGAGAGTTTTCTCTTTTCTGATCTCTGTATAGTTCTGTGTGAACAGGAGCAAGACAGAAGCTAACATTCACCCAGGGCCAAACACTGTACTCAGCCTTTCTTGTGTGAGCTGGTCACTTCTTGATCCTTTGACATGGTTGAATGATAGTCTACACTGTGCAGGAAGTCATGGTTTGTAGAAAGCAAGAGAGGCCATCGAAGATGGCCATGTTTTGGCTCTGCTCTGATGCTTGCTGTGAAGGGGGTGTCTTAGGGCTTGTTTCAGCTTCCTTAAGTCTGCCCTGTGGGTCCAGTGATAGAGCCTTGCCTCGTGGTTCAGAGAAGCACGGGGCTGGATATAGACCCAGACAGCACCTGTCACCAGGGATGCTCTGTAATGTGTGTGGTTATTAAGAAAGCATCCAGTTCCTATGGGACTGAGCTATGTCAGAATGCTGAGCTAATGAGCACTACAGTCCATTTCCCATGATGGGCGGCGTCTCCATAGCAGCAAGACGAAAAGTTCAGGAGTGAGCCGTGTGAAAAAGGGAGGAGAGAAAGAAGGGAGGAGAGATGAGGAGGCTGGAGGTTCGAGGCCACATCAGGACTCTGGGCTCCTCTTACAGCCTTTTTCTGTGATCTTAAACTAGACATTTAGAAAGTCAGCATCAGGTGCCAGTGGGCCCCTGTAACTATGTGTAATGTCAACACTGGTTTCCTGTTCACATTCTTACTTCAGAGGACCTTAGGGAGGGGCAGCCATGAAAAGAAGGGGAGAGAGAAAAATAGAGAGGAGAGGGAGAATATGACGGAAAAGTTAGATGCAGTCAGAGGAAGAGAGGAGGAGAGGAATGGGATGGGAGGGGATAGAGACAGAGACCAACACAGACACAGAGGTCATACAGAGGAAGTGAGTCATGCTGAGACACGCAATTAAAGATAAGAAAAGATGCAGAAGAGAAGCGGGCGAGGGAGAGGACAGGTGAAGATTTCATGGAGACAGCTTTGAGGCCGCTGTAAGTGGCTGTCCTGTTCAGTGGGGAAGGAGCAAACAAACCCGTTAAGTGTGTCAGCATTTTATCTGAGGAAAGCACCTTTACCAAAGCCCAGCTCAGACGGGTTTCTGACACGTGAGCTGTGACAGGAGAGGCCCTCTTTATCTGAACTGGAGACAGGAGTGCTCTTCTGTCTGTTTCACACTGGATGTCACAGATTAGGCTGTATGGATTTCATGGTTGGGGATAAAAGCTTGTTTGGAGAAGTCTTGGGTGAAGTACTATGCCTAGGCTGGGGAAAGGAGCTGATGAGACCCCCAGAACCTAATTGTATGTGAGGGCATGGTTGCAGTCAGCAGGGTGTGTGTACATTAAGAGAGGCATGGAGTCCTTAGAAAGACACACAATCATGTTGACAGCAGCTAATCTACTCCATTAGATTAATGAAGAGTCTGTTTTCTAAATTACATATTTCTGTTACGTATACATTTTGACATTAGTAACATAACGTCTTTATAATCAGAGGAAGGCAAGGTTTTAATGGGGTAATAAGTACCCTCCTGAAATGAGAGGACAGGAGAGCAGTGCCCTGACATGGATCTGGCTGCCAGAGGGAGTTCCTGTGACAAGCTGACAGTGGCTCAGGGGAGGGGGCAGTGCACCTGAAAATATATATGATCCTTTAGGTTTCTAGGATATGTTGAAAGTTCAAGGACCTGTCTCTCTGGTGATCCTTGCAGAGGGTGGAGTTGTTAATGTCCCCTCAGCTAGGACAACATTCCTTCCTTTGTGGTTCTTCAGAGCTTAGAAAAGATAGAAGTGAGCCTGTTTATTGTGCTGTTCCATTTGGAGGGTGTGTGTTCAATATAATGACATGAGGTTTGACCTTGAGTGGATTGTCCATGCAAAGCTACAGCACTGCCTTCTTCCCTCTGAGGTCTCCATTTCCCCATTTCTTTTACTTTTTTAATATTTAATTTATTTATTTGCATGCAGAGAAATACAGATAGACAGAGATAGAGAAAGAGAGAATGGTTACCCCCGGGCCTCTAGCCACTGCAAGTAAACTCCAGATGCATGTGCCACCTTCGGCATCTGGCTTATGTGGGTAATGGGGATCGTTAGGCCTGGATCCTTAGGCTCTGGAAGCAAGAGTCTTAACTACTGAGCCATCTCTCCAGCCCCCCCCCCTTTTTAACATTTTAAATAAAGTTGTGGCTGGTGCACACTTTCAGAAGTACTGCCAGCTGCCTTGAGAAATGACCCAGATGTGTCTTCTTTTAGGCTTTACGAAGGCAAAGAACAGATGGAGTTTGAAGAATCCATGCGACGGCTCTTTGAATCCATCAACAACCTGATGAAAAGTCAATATAAAACCACCATCCTTTTGCAGGTTGGTTTACACCCCAAAAAGCTGTCTGTCTTTCCCCTTGGCCACCCGATATCAACAGCATGCTGAGATACATCTGCTGATGGCTGGTGGTAATTGAAGCATGGTTTAAGGATCATGAGGAACATGGGCTTCTCCAGGCAGGAGAAAACACATTTATTCTTTGCTTCCCTTGAGCCTCCAGGAACCTCCTTTTAAAATAGCCCTGAAGCTTTTGTTATCTGTAAGTAAATGAGCCAAACTTGATCCAAGTTGAATGGGAATTTAGGGAGGTGGCAATCTCCTACCTTTGGGCTCCAGTGTTTTATTTTCAGCACTCTCAACCACAGACATTTGTAGAGAATGGAGTGTGGAGCAAACCTGGAAGATACCTTGTAGATGAGTCCTATGGTGGTGAAAAGTCTAAAAGTAGCATATGAGTGAAGGGCTACTTCAGATAGATTTTCAAGTTACTCTAAAGCATTGGGATGAGGGTTCAGGGCTGCACCCACAAATTTTGGGATTAGAGAAAACCCAAAACACATTTATTTGAATCAGTACCTTAATTCACATTGCTTCTTTCAAAAGCCATGTTTTCCTTATATGCTAATTTAAATGGCCATTATGTCTGGGATTGCCCAGACTCTGGCTAGAATTATGAGAAAGGAGTATTGAGTTAGAAGGGAGGTGAAGAGGCAGCCTTCTGTCTAGTGAGTGGGTGCTGCTCATGCCAAGGGTTCTGATCTTTGCACATTAGAATCATGGGGGGGTGGTACTTAATAAATCCTGATGCCTAGTCACCATTACTAGATTGTCTTGTGTTATGGGTACAGATTGTAAGCAGGGAAAGGGGAGAACTCACTGGGAAACAAAGTTTGGGAACCAGTTTGCTAATGGTTTCTTTTGGCTTAGTTAATAGCAAGAGGCTGATTAGGTGTCTGTGTATCTGGAGAAGAATGACTTTACATATCCTCATCATGCATCCTCAGCACCTAGAAGAATCCTCATACTGATGTTTAATAAACATCTATTGGATGAATGAATGCATAACTCTGGGGACAGGTGTGATGGTGTCCACTTCACAGAGCCAGTTGACACAGCCTCCTGAAGACTCAGTTGCTGGCCAATGTGGTGCCTAGAATTTAGATCTTCCTGCCTGGCTCTGAGGACTGTGTTCCAGCAGCTGCATGCTACTGATAGTGATAATGTTCACAAGCCATGCACTGTGGGTGTGAGTCAGTTATGACTGTAGTCTTACAGTTTTCACCTTCTCTTTTGACAACTTTTAAAAAAAAGGTCTCTCCTATATTCCTAAAACCCTGACCATTTTATAATGAAGAGGTAATTGGAGCAGGTGTAGTCTGGAAAATATGTGCCAAGAATAAAATCAGTCTCCCACCCTTCCTAGCAGGAGGATATCTGGGAAGAGCTGAGGATGACCAGTTGCAGTGAAAGAAGCTACAGGGTTGAGTCAGGCTCTAAGGAAGATACAATGAAAAGAACCAGACATGATGAGAAAATAGAGGAAGCTGGTTGTGAAGAGGAGGGTAGAGCAGATGCTTAAAATGGTCAATGGTACCTTGAGGAGAGCAAGAAGATACTATCAGAGCTCTATCTTGTAGTTTCTACACTTGTTTCCCTGTGATGAACTACAGGTGTCTTGGGAGAAGGAAAGGGAGGTGATCAGAGGGAATGAGAAGGAACAGAATGACAAAGAAGAAAGAGAGAAAGCATGTAGCTTTCATGTGTGAGTAGGCATTTACCTGACAGGAGCTTGGGTTAACAAGAAAGTTCTTATGTAGGTCATGTAACTTCCCAGTGTCTCAATTTCTTCCTCCATAAAACCTCACTGTTTGGGAGAAGATTCTGGAAACACTGTCTGCAAAGGAAAAAATCATAAAATGCTTTACAAATGCATAGAACTAATATGATTATTACGGTTAGTGCATAAGTCTTTTTAGCCCAGTGCTTATTGTCTGGGTAGCTGTGAGAAAAGCCTCACTTTCCCCAGATTATGCTGTTTCTTCTCACGGATTTCTACCCTGGAGCCCCATGCAAAGGGGCTTTGTCTCCTTTTTTTAATTTGCTCTAAGGGCCAAATTTAGTTTCAGGGATTTACATAAAGCCAATGGTGATTTCCACCTATTTACATGGTTGTTGGAAAAGTTATCAGAGAGGGATTTTAAGTCTTATTGAAGTACGGGGTGCAGTAGCATTGGGCGAAATGCTAATATGGAACCAGAAGGACTGATGACGGGAGAGAGGACAAGGCCAGGCCAGCAACCCCCACACAAGGAGGCTTCTGGGACATCTGCTTTCAGAGGGAAGGCTGTGGTTTTGACCCTCAGTGCCCTGGGTAGGAAATCAGGTCTCCACACTTAGGCATGCAGCCTTCAACCTTAGACACATCACCTCTCTGTTCTGGACCTTGGTAGTTCCTTTTGTAAAATGCAAAGCCCCAAGTCAAATCTAGAAGATAGGATTGAAGGAGGTGACATGTCCCATCACACTCTTTAGCCCCCCATCTCTCTCTCTCATTTGCCTCATTATAAAACCAAAGACATGACCATATTTTATTATAAAGGAAGCTTTATAATATGAATGAATAATATGAATGAGACATTGATGAGCTTAACATTGTTTTGTGAAACCCAATAATGTTGTGGCAAAGAGTTAATCATGCAAATAAAAAAACAGACTCACATTTAAAGGAGAATGAGCACACAAGAACTCAGTGTGTATATAAAAATGATAGCGAAGTTTCACCTAGTGGCATAGACAAGGTGCGGGCCACCTCATTGTGAGCCTGTGTGAATTCAGAGGGAGAATGCTGCAGCCTATGAGTTGTATCTGCCATTCACATGGCATGACATTCCTGGTTCAAACTGAACACTTCCCGCTGGGTAGCTGTTTATGGTTAGAAAACCCTGGCTCGTGTCTCCTTAAGTTATTAGTAGAGTAGAACGGGTGCAGATCTCAGCTTTGTCCTTTGAATTCTGAGGACTAAACAAGTTATTTCCCCTTCCTAAAACTCATCTGGCTTTGAAAAGTGCCTTCTGTGGTTTTCTTTATTGTTCTGTGTTGGCACAGCAGCTGCTCACTGAAAACCACGGAGAGATTAAAGCCAGTTATTCAAAGAGAGGAGAAAAGCAACAAAAATGTCTTCCACTGATGGAGTCTTGATTGAGTACCTGCCCTGTATCTGGTGTGTAGCTGACCTCTTCACACACAGCATTCTTCATCCTGTTGGAGACCAGCTGGGGACCACTGTCCTCATTGCTCACGAGAGACTCAAACAATTCATCCTGAATGACATCTGTCCATAGTGGTGGAGCTGAAATTTGAATCCATCCAGGTCTCCTGACTCCAAAGCCTATGTGATTCTCTAAGTCTTAGCAATAGCTGAGGCCAGAAACCTCCATGTATTTTTGACAGTGGGTCCCGTGTGTTCTAAGTCCCTGCCTGCACCAGACCTATGAACATGGCAGGTTGACGTAGCTGTAGCTCCTCTGCTGTGAGGAAAGGGTGTGTAGTGGCATCAAGCAGACAATTTGTCCCATTTTCCTCAAGATCCATGATATTTCATAATATCCTGATTTGATGGTACAAGTAGAATTAAACTGACAGGTGGATTGTAAGTCATGTCTTGGCTCCTCTGATTACCACTTATGCTGAAAGAACCAGTAGAGTGTCCCAGAGAGCAGTGACAGCTATCACAGAACGGGCTCAGAAAACCTACTGTCTGATGAAGGCATGGACCTTCCATTTTGTTGTTAGTGTGCATGGGTGCTTTGTCTTATATTTTGTCATTTATTACATGTCGAGTTATTGAGTTTTACAGATATTGTTGTTTTATTTGATGTTTAAAACAACAACCTTACCATGCAAATATACTTGTATCTCTGCTTTTAAGATGAGGAAAATGAGATTCTGGGGAACTTACCTACAGCTGAAAAATTGACTCTTGGATTTGAATCCAACTTGTGGATGTCCAGAGTATGTTTTCTTTAGTCATGACTATGTAGTAGTACAGTTCTACAAAGACTGTCTTCTAGTGGACAGCTGGATGGATGAAAGCTAAGCAGGAGTGAGATGGGTAGACATTTGGTCAACATTATGGAGACAAATTCGTTTAGAATGTTTCTGTCTTCTTCCCCCCACCCTCTCTCTTGTGTGTGTGTGTATGCATGTGTGTATGCCATATGCATGCTTGTGTGCACATGGGCACACATATGTGTATGGGTATCATGTATATTTGTGCTTGTGTGTGGAGGCTAGAGATTAATGCTGTTTTGCACCTTATATTTTGAGACATGATCTCTCATACTGAATGTGGAGGTTACCAATTTGGCTAGATTGAGTAACAAGTAAGCCCCAGAGATCACCCATCTCCCCTTCCTGAGATTACATGTGTATACTGCCATGCCCAGTATTCATGTGAATGTTGGGGATACAAACTCAGGTCCTCATGCATGTACAAGTACTTTACTGACTGAGCCATCTCCCCAGCAGTTTTCTTTGAGGTAAAATGTTAAAGTGTCCAAAAAAGATGAAAAATTGGCCCATTCTTGAGAAGGCGTCCAGGCTGTATGGTGAATGCCAAGGGGGGATAAGATTCTGTATTAACTAATACAAAAGCTGATCATTTTCCCCAAATCTAGCGATTCTTTAATCTCATCCATTTCTCAGCCAATACTCCAGATCTTGGGGTAATATTTGAGAATGATGGGTTCAATGGCAAGCAGCATGAAAATATGTCCCAGAAAAAAAAAGCTATGGTGATAAAATAGCTCATGTCCTTTATGTAATCTTTATACTGACACTAAAAGATTAGTAATGGTCACACCCAACATGGGCCAGGAAATTTTATGGAAGAGGGGACACAAAGGTTGTAAGAGCCAAGGTGGAGGGATATCTAGAGGCAAGACTGACTGCTGCCCTCACAGCTCATAACCCACAACCCCATGGGGCATACCAGCAATCCCTCTGAGGAGGGCCATCAGTGGAATGAGGGCAGGAAGGAGGAAACAGTGGTACCAACACATCATTTGTTCATACAAAGTTTCTACTTAACAACAAGAAATAACAATGAGGAATGGTATTATCTTCATTTTCTGATGAGGAAACTGGAGCACAGAAGGAAAGGTGTAGAGTTTCTTGTTTATTTATTTTTTTGGCCCAGTGCTGAGGATCAAACTTATGGCCTTGCACAAGCTAAGTAAGGGAGGGTTCTACCACTGAGCTACATCCCCAGCCTTGACCCAGCACTGGGTTCTACTGCTTCCTGCTAAGCCTCGGGGCCCAACATGATATTGAGCTATAGGAAGCCTGGAGAAACACAGTCCAGAAACTGCTGGTGCCTTTCTTCTCATTTCCTGAACAAGGAACTACATATTGGTTAATGAAAGGACACTATTGTTTGGTGGTAATAAGGAATCACAAATCAAATCTTACACAGCCTGGATCCAAACCCAAGGACTATAGCCATGAGCAAACCTTCTGAGAGAAATGCATTTACTGTCCTCTGGGGCAGCTCAGCGTCTCTAAGGAAACTGGCTTCCTGTGGTCATGCTGTGGTGAATTCCTGTGACACTGGGTCTCATTTCGATAGTCTTTGACCATCTGTCTTCTGGCTAAAGTAAAATGACTGAAAAGCAGCAGGGTGAGACTAGTATCTGTTTTGAGCACTTGTAGTTCTTTTTTTTTGTGAAGATGACATTTAGCCTTGTTGTATATAATGTGTCCCTTCTACATGTGTTCTTTTTGGGAAGAAGTGTGTGTCTGTCATCACTAATGATGATCCTGTGTGTGTATAAGAGAGATAGAGAGAGAATCTTTAAATTGTGGAGTTTAATTGGTATTGGTTTTAGGTTTTTGCTGATACTGATACTGATGAGCCATAGGTCATCAGTTCTGGGTCAAGGGTCAAGTCCTTCTGGACTAGTACTCTCTAGTATCAGCCCTGGCTTCTCTCTGGGCTGGTGAAATCACTTGGGCTGTGGTTGGGTCTGGCTCTTTTTCTGTTTTCTTTTTCTCTCAAGGGGTGGGACCTCAGTCAAAGTGGAGGTAGAGGTTGGAACAATTAGGAATCTTTGCCACAACCCACCCTTCTCATGTCCCAGGTTTTGAACCATTTTTAATGAGATTAATTGATTTTTTATTAAGTAGAAACTTGTATAAACAAATCATGTGTTGGTATCACCATTTCCCTCCTCCCTGTACCCGTTCCACTGAGGGCCCTCCTCAGTGGAATTCCTGGTATGCACCATGGTGTTGTGGGCTATGAGCTGCTCAAGCAGCAATACCTCTGGTTATTACCTCCACCTTGGCTCTTTCAGTCTTTGTGCCCCCTCTTCCACAAAATTCCCTGAACCATGGTGGGTGTATTTAGAGTCTGCTATAGCATTAAGTGCTGCTCGCTGTGGGAGCAGCACTCTTGCTCCTCTTGTCAATTCCTGAGGTTTCCCCTGGGCCCTAGCTGATATGCAGTGGTGGTTCATCTCCTGCCAAGAGTCAGCTATTATTTCCAGTTTTGTTGGTAGAATTAGGTTTTCCTTTGTTCTTGCTGCCTTCTGAAAAACAAAAACAGATTATCCAACAGAGTGAGATCAGCATAGGTTAAATGGGATAAGCATTGTTGATTTGGACAGATTATGACGGGTGTAGCCTCTCTTTAGGCCCAAGGTTAGTGGAAGCTTCTCCTTGGAGCCCAGATTCTTGGTCTCCATGGAATTTGGGCTTGGATTCCACTCCTAGCTATGGGTTCCTTGCCATTGAGCAGATCTCTTGGCCAATCAGAGAACGCTTGGTTACCTACCTAGGTTGAGTACCATTATTGCCCAGGTGTGTACATCTTGTCATGCTGAGTGTGTTGTAAAGCAGTGTCCCCTGCTTTCTCCCAACATTGTTGGCCAATTTCCCCAGCAGCTTATGCAGCACTTTTCAGCACTCTATGGGCTTCCTTTCAGGTTCCAGGTTTCAATGTTGTGTAGGCAGAGTGTGGTGTCTTCAGCAATAGGGTCTTATCTTTTTTCTCGGGCAGGTAATCCAGTGCCTTTATAGAAGCCTGTCTTGTTTTGGGGACCTTGTAGATCTCTCTGATTAACAGCTCAATGTGGGTAGTAACTGATTTCTGGTACTGGGAGTTGCAAGTCAGAACCACATGTTTTAGGGTTAGGCTCCATCCCACTCTCTTCAGAGCCCTTCTTAAGGCTCTTTTCTTAAGGACTGTATCTGGTCTTTGGCAGAGGAGTCCAGAGTGATTGCTTAAGCTTGGAAATTCACTTGGTGTCACATGACTACTTATATGCTCACTGCATATATGTGTGGTGAGGAAGGTCCTTGATTTGAGGATCAGCTTGAGAGTTGGGTGCAGATCATATCTGTGCTATTTATTACTACATGGCTTCTGGCAAATGATTTAACCTCTGGGCACCATTGTTTCCTTATGGGTAAGTTGAGATGACCATATCTACTCAGAGTAGTCACAAGAATTAAATGTGATTATGCATGTTAAATGTTTGGCACATGTGTGTAAAAAGAAAGTTTCTAATAATGGCTCTTACTTTTGAACTATGACTAAGAATCCTATTATATGAATGATTATAAATGTGTATATGAGAATCCCATTATGAGCATCTGTTTATGTATGTATTATGAATATCTGTGCATTTTAAATAGTAACAACATATGGAATGGATATAAAGACAGTAGAGTGTTATTTTATATATAATGGTAGTCATAAGGGCAGGAACAATAACAGTGACAGTATGCTGCATACTACACAGAATAGCAGAGCTCAAAAGCCCATCTGTTTATAGTTTCCAAACCTCAGCTACATGCAGAAAATGGAGGTTTCCAATAGGTCATGTGGCTGACCTGCTTTTTCCTGGGAGTGCTAGGTGGTGGTACCTGCTGTCCTATGCTCAGGTGTGCACAGGGAAGATCATGGGCAAGACTGACTATAACAGTAGTTTTGACAATTTTCTTTACTCAGAGGTGAGCGATCCCATCTGGAAAGAGAACTGCAGGCCTGTCACTGCTTTGTGGGACAGCTGGACTAGATGAAGTTTCCCCATTTCTTGTTCTGTTGATAAACAACTTCTGAGCCTGAGAGGGTAGCTTTGCTATTGGTTTGACTTTCTAGCCATGCCTGAGTGGGAAGCTGGGATCCTTCTGCTAACCTGCCCAACTCCTCTAAGAGCTGGTGTGCCTGGAGTGGGCTTTAACTTCCTGGAGAACAGTCATAATGCCTCACAGCAATCAAACTCTCAGAAAATTCTGTTGCTGACAACAAACAAAACAAAAGAAAGCCTCTTACCTTTTCTTTCACCAAGGTTTCTTGAAATCATTGACTGTGTGCTTCTTTCTGCTCCCCTCTAGAACACCCACATAGTCCTAATGGGACACGAATACCCAACAGAGCAGCTTCAGAACACTGACTTGTTTTATGACCTAAGATAAGAAATCCAATAATTCAGAAGAAATATGTATGACAACATGTAAATTTAAAATCTTTCTGTGCAGCATGATAAAGCTAAAAGACAATGAACCAACATCAAGAGAAAATTCTCGCAAAACGTGTTACTGTTAAAGGGTTAATGTTGATGCACAGAGAATCCTACAAACCATTAAGACAAAAATCAAGCTAAAAGAATGGAGAAAGGATATGAAAAACCAAGACAGCAAGTACAGATATTTAATAAGTGTAAAAAAGGATTCCTGGCAATACTTGCAACCAGAGTTGCAAATTACAGTTGTTAAGTTGCTTGTCAGGTTGACAAAATTTAAAAGATTGTATATTCAATGTTAGCAAAGTTTTGGAGGAAAAGAACAGGTGGTAAAGAGAAATTGGTTATTGCTTATTTTAAGATAATTTGACAAGATCTAAAATCTACATGTATATACGTTCTGATGCACTAATTCATCTTTGAGCAATCTGTGCTATGGGGATCCTTACAGGCAGATGTTAATATCTTTAAATATGAAATTGTGCTTTCCTTTGCACATAGTCTTAAACACTTAAAATCCTGCAGCATAGACACTATCTTCCGTATTTTACAGACATAGAAAATGAGACAGACAGAAGTTAAATGTTCAGTCCAGAACTTCATGGCTAAGAAGGTATGGAGACAGAATCTGACCACAGAGCTGTGTTCTTTCCAAGTCTGTGATCATCACCTTCTGTGCCTCTGCCTTCCCGGAGTTAGCAGTTGTGATTTCTCTCTTGTGTAGAGAGAAGCACATGTCTGTGTGTCAGTCTGGAGTCAGGAGACATTACGGACGTGTACAAGACGCAGGGTTGTTCTTCCCTGATCTGTGTCATGTTGCAACATCGTCCTCACAACTCTAGAGCCGTGGGATGGGAGCCCCACTCATGTTTATTTCATGTTCTTCCTAGGTGGCAGCTTTGAAATACATCCCATCTGTCCTTCACGATGTGGAAACTGTCTTTGATGCAAAGTTGCTCAGGTGAGGGTCTATGATGTATTCTTCCTGGCTCTGCTATCATACCAGGGATTGAAAAGAAAAACGAGGCTCTAGTGGGGGATGAGGACACAGACAAGCCTTCAGCTCAGGCACAGGGAGGGTACATGCTTGACAGTCCTAGGGTGGGAGGTTTAACTTTTGGTTTCATTGTACCAGACTTCGGTGACAGCTGATGATATAATAATCATTCCTCTCTGAAGACACAGAATGTGAGTTTGTAGATTAAAGAGAGATTAAAGAGACAGAACAGTTTGTATCACACCTGTTTATAGGTTGTTTTAGGTTCTAGTCTTTGCCTTATAAACCTCACAGTTGACAACCCCATTCATATCACAGATGAACAAATGATTATACTGCATTTGAGTCTGATACACTCTTTTTTATTAAGTTCACTGAAGTTCCCAGGGAACATAATTGAAAATATGTCAAACTTTTTACATGGAAATACTTCCAAATTTAGAAAAGAGCTGTAAAGATGGTACACAGGGAGTTCCCATATTCCCTTCACATTACTTCACCTAAGACTACATTTTCATGACTATAAACCATCATCAAGACTGAGAAATTAACACTGGAGCAGTTCTGTTAATTTATTCCAGATTTGATTTGGATATCATCAGTTGTTTTTATTTTGTTATTGTTTTACAGAGTCCTTTTTCTGTTTATATAATATAATTTTTCTAGGCTCTTTCTTCAGGGCTCAACCTAAATGTTATCTTTACAGAAAAGCTATCTTTAATCTCTGAATACTGGAAATAAATTCTCCTCCAGTATTTTTGAAACAGCTCCCTATTTTCCTTCACTGCATTTATTTGCGTTATAATGATTTGTTTGTTTTGTGTTCTCTGTTGACCTTCATTAGGATGTACGGTTCCTGCCAAATGGGACCAAGTCTGTGACTATTATATCCTCATTTCTCTGCATTGTGTCTGTGACATACTAAATAGATGCTTGCTCAGTAGTGACGAATGAATACAATAAGTTCATTTGGAAAACTATATTTTTGAGGGGGGATATTTTCATCTTCACTGTATTTGGGAAGAACTATCTCCTTTCTCAAGTCCAACATTGGTTCTCTTATCGTTTCTCTGAAAAATTAAGGACTCTTTTTGTTTTCAAGGCCTAAGCATCAGCTGGTATAAAATGATACCGTAATGAAATTGGAACCTGGTTTTAAACCCCTGTTCCTTTGACTCTGTAGCTGTGTGATCTTGGAAAAGTTAGTTAACTCTTTGAAACCTTGGTTTTTCCACTTGTAAAATTGATAAAAATAGTTTTAGGTGTAGTGATGCTTGTCTATAGTCCCTTCAGGAAGCTGAAGGAGGATCACAGGATTGAGGTCACTCTAGGCCACTTAGTTAGACTTTATCATTCATTCATTCATTCATACATATGTAAAGAAAGAAGGAAGGAAGGAAGGAAAATAAGAAATAAGAAAATAAGAAAGAAATGAAAGAAGGAAGGAATAAAGAAAGAAAGAAAATGAGAAAGGAAGGAAGGAAGAAAAAGAGAAAGAAAGAAACAGAGATGTGAAAATCCGGATGCATATTCTCTCCACCGCATAGTGTCATGTGGTTTATGCAATAGATTGAATGTTGCCCAAAGCATAAGTGTGCAGTTATTGGTATGATTTTCAGATTTCCACACGTTTAAATGGTATTAATACCCAACACAGACAATGGCTTACAGCATATCTACTGAAGGCAGCATGGCTGATGCCATCTCTGTCCCCATGAGGCAGCTGTCATGGGTGTAACTGGTCTGTCACCTGCTTTCCTGCCCTCAGCCAACTCCTGTACGAGTTCTACACGTGCATCCCTCCCGTGAAACTGCAGAAGCAGAAGGTGCAGTCCATGAACGAGATCGTGCAGAGCAAGCTCTTCAAGAAGCAAGGTGAGTCCTGCTTCTCTTGCTTGGGGCAGGGGTTGGAAGGGCTTCCCGGGAACCTGGCAAGAAAAGGCAATACTGTCAGGCACTCCAGTGTCTCCACATGAGTATAAAAAAACAGAAAGTATGGAGCTAGGGAGATGATTCCCTGGTTGAAGGTGCTTGCTTGCAAAGCCTTCCTTCCAGGGTTCAACTCCCCAGTACCCATGTAAAGTCAAATGCACAAAGTGGTACATGAGTCTGGGTTCATTTGCAGCAACAGGAGGTACTGATATGCCTCTCTCTCTCTCTCTCTCTCTCTCTCTCTCTCTCTCTCTCTCTTTCTCTCTGTTTCCCTCTGTCCCTTACCCTCTCTCTCCAAATAAATAAATATGTTAAAAAAGGAAAATAAGAGAACAGTTTTTATATTGAAGCTTGATTTGCATGATTCCTTGTTTCTGAGGAAGTTTGATAGGTGAGAAGTTTGGAGTCACATGCTGAATAGTGTTTCCCCTATGCATTCATTATTGCTGTATTTAACTTGGAGGGAAGTGGGTAACATTTCTTTAAATAGCAAGAACCTTTAAGTGAGAACTTCTCCAGATCTTGAGTGTGGAAGGATAAACTGGAGAGCTTGTCAAAATGCTAATTTCTGGGGCCCATTTCAGAGAGTCTGATTAGTAGGAATTAGCAGTGTTTTTTTAGAAGAAATGTAAATTATTCTTAAATAGCTAAAATATTTACATGAATCAAATGTAAAGTATGAAAAGTCCTACATGAAAAGGGTCCCTTTAGACCCTATATGTGCCACTGCAATCCCTTCTCAGAGGCAGCCAACATTAAGACTCAGGGACACTCCTTGGGTATGCAATCACATATGTATGTACAAACATTCCCTTAAATTGTAGAAGATCATATAACTGTTCTGTACTGTGCCTTCTGTTAAACAATGATTATTTTTTTTTAAGATCCAGGAATGACAGAGGGCATAGGCAAAGCCACGGCCAGAATTCTGCTCTCCCTACACGGAAACCCACTGTCTCTCCTCTGACAAGTGTCCCACTGTGAAGAGACTGGGTTTCCCTGTTTTTCAAGCTGATGAACCAAAGATGAGGACACATGATTTAGAAGTTCATGTTAGTCCTCCTCCTCATTTCCAGAAACACTTTTGCATTCCTGGATCATTCAACACACCGTGTCTTATGGTCTGTGTAAAGGCTTTGCCTGTCCAGGGCCTCCCTATCTCTTCACTCCTTTCTATGAAAATTCAAAATAATAATAACATTGAATGGCAGTGTTGTTTTCCATGCTCTGAGACCATCCCTTTCCAATTTTAAATTTCTTTGTCCACACTGATGTCAATATTAAAGCGACAGGCAAACTGTAAAAGAAACAAGAGGTCTTAGAATGCAGCATGACTCAGTTGGAATTTATCCAGAAAGTGAAGCCTGAATATTTATGCAAATTGCCTGGTAATCACAGAAATACTCAGGAACCACTTCACTGTAAAGATGCTTATTTTTTTTTCCCAATGCCCGGTTAACATGGTGCATCCAGAAATTTTATCTGTCTGGAGCAAAGGTGGAAGAAAGGCATATTCGCGTGACCATTTCAATAGATGCATGACCACAGAATAATTCAAGAAATACCTTGTTTGTCAGTGGGGTGATGGGAAACTGATTCTGGTGGATTCATTTCTCTATCACTGTGGCCTTTTAAAGGGAGCCATTTTGTTTTTCTAAATTCTGACTCTACATCCAGATGAATAGCCCTCACTGTGTAGGCTTTGAGATACACCTGCCCCTTCATGCCTTGACAGTCCCTCATAGGGCTTTGGGTAGTGTCACTGTCCTGTCTGAGAGACATGACAAGGACACTTTAGCTGCCTATAGAACTGCACAGGCAGCAGAGTATGAGAGAGAACCAGGCGACTTGGCTTATTGTCCCCATGGACTGCTAGCATGGGCCTGGGCTGGACCCAGGGTGTCAACTGCATCCTCATGAAAACCAATTCCTTTTCGTCTCCTGGGCTGAGAAGAGGCCCCTGAGGATTTTCAGAATCATAGGGCAACCTGGACAGCTGCTGCTGACCATTCCTGCTGTGTGTCCGAATCTTAGATTCAGTGAAAGTCCTCTGATTAATATCAACTGACAGGCCAGCCATGGTCTTGTACAGTTACAAAAGAGATGTAGAATTCTTACCTTCACATACACACAGAGACTAGAAAGCAGTAGGCAAGCGGAGGGAGCTGTGTTCCAGAGAATGCAAAGCTTATAGTTGGTCTGTCAGTCCTTGCTCACACATGATAACAGTAGGCTCTTATATACAATTTATACCCAGCTTCCAGGTAACCCTTCTTCCAGGATTATTTTCCAAACGAACTCTTAAAATAATCCCAGAAGGAAGCTTTAGCTCACTACCTTTCTCAAGTCCCCTAGTTCACATGAATACAATCTGAATTCATGGACACTTCCTGATGTCCATTGCTCTGGGCATCTCTTTAAACCCTCAAATAAGGTGAGTCTTATTCCTCTGGTCAAGCATGAGCTGTAATGAAGCTCCTCCTGTTAGTCTGTCTGTGAAGTGGCCTGGGCCTCAGGGATGTGATTTGCTTTGAGCCAGCTTTCATTTAACTGCTGGATGTGCAAATTTCCCAGTATTGTTCCTGGCATTAGCTTCTGCTCACAGCCTCAAACATCTGTACTGACATCAAGCAGAGGAGCCAGAAGGCTTTTAAATGCTTTCTGAGATTTTCGCAGACTACCCGGTTGGCCTGTCTGTGGGAGGATCCCGTGGAGAAGGAGGAGAAGATAGGGTGTAGGGTTGACCTCACTGGTTCTTGGACCACACCTGACTTTCATTCCTGGCTTCCTCTCCTAGCAGCTGCGTGACTGAAGTTTTTCTTAACCTCTCGGTCTTTAGTAATCTCATCTGTAAAGTGGGATTGAAGATAATACTATCTGTTTTAAAAAGCTTACCTGTGGGTTAATGAAATGGATGAGGCAGTTAAAGGACTTGGCACAATACCTGGCGGAGTGGAGTGTCCTGTGCTAAATTGTCATTATTGAGGTTGTGGGTATTTTTCCTTTTGCCCCTGCCACTATCCCAATGTCTGTCCTGACTCAGATTCCTTGCAATAAGGATCTAACTTCATGTTTGATAGTTGCCAGGATTACTTGTTTCCCTGGAAGCTTGCACTTTCCCTCTGAGTGTGAGAAACACGGAATTAATGAATATAAGGACCTTGGTCTGCGTGTTCTTCTCTTCTGATTTTAAATGTCCTTTTCCAATTTTACTCCATTTCCCTGGAGTATTTTGGTAAAGGCCAGTGATGCGTAGTGGGAGGGACTATCTCCATCAGGGTGAAATGTTTGTGGCCCCTCATCCATCACCTTATTGTTTATTTCACTTTATGCACTCACACAATTTGGGATATTTGATAGCCAGCCTCTCTTTATAGTTTCCTCCCCCATCCCCTTTTGCTTAAACTTTTTTTTTGAGTTAGGGTCTCACTCTGTCCTATGCTGACTGGGAACTCATTCTGTAGTCCCAGGCTGGCCTTAAATTCATAGCAAACCTCCTACCTCTGCCCCCCAAGTACTGGGATTCAAAGCCTGTGTCACCATACCTGCTTTAAAAAAAAACCTTATTAAAGCATACATTAATTGTCCAAAATAATGAGTTTTATTATGACATTGTCATGCCTGTATATAACATACTTTTATCATGTTCATATCGCCCTTCTTTTGTCCCTTGGGCTCTTTTAAAACAAATATCCCCACACCCTTTTTATATGGAGCTGATTATTAGTGTCAACTCTTACTTGACCTGTGACCTTGAATAACCCACATCATCCTAATAAGCCTTGGTTTTCTCATGTGTAAAGTAGGCCTAGCCACCACCTCTGGTCTCCCTGGGTTGTGACAGCTGGATGCTGGCCTGTGCCGTTAGCTTGACATCTGGTGGAAGGAGTCAACCATCACTCACAAACTACTCAGAAAGCTTTGCCTTGGTAGCATATTCAGAGTTCAGCAGAACCCAAGGAGACTTATTTCCATCTTCTCAGAGGTGCTAAGGGGAGGAGAGATGGCTAGGACCACGCCAGAAGCTCAGAGGGCTCACTAAGGGGGAGAGATGGCTAGGTCCACCCCAGCAGCTCAGAGGGGTCACTAAGGGTGGGGGGAGATGGCTAGGTCCACCCCAGCAGCTCAGAGGGTTCACTAAGGGGGAGAGATGGCTAGGTCCACCCCAGCAGCTCAAGAGGAGATCTGGAGGGAAGTTAGCCTCTGTGCCCACCGAGCAGCTCTATCCTTGGTGAACGCATGTCTAAATCAGGTTGGATTTTAGTCTGAGGCCGATCACAGGCACCATCCGGTCAGTGTAAGCTGCTTGAGGATCCATGCTGCTCACCTTGACCTCTGAAACACGGGAAGGGAGAAATAAACCTTGGAGCCTTGGGCTCCATGTCAAAAAAAAGTGACTGGAAATGTCACCTTGAGTAAATATAAGGGACCCTTCTGATCAAGAATACCCTTGTTAATGATCCTGGCTTGATCACTTACGAGCTGTGTTCCTCTAAATATGCAGCCTCTCTGAGCTCCAGTGTCTTTAGCTGCAAAACGACAAACACATATAAAACAACTAGCAGAGCCTGAGATGTGATAGCCGCTTATTAACAGGCATCTGTGTCTCTTGTATAATGCTGATGCCCACAGCATAATGATGACCTTAACAGTAGCCTAAGGGAGAGGCGTAGGAATTTATGCAGGCTATGCCAGGTGCTCGAGACAGCATAAATGTGTATTATATTCTTACATCTTTCCCTGTCTTATAGTTGAGACAACCAAAGCCTACAAAGTTTAGGTAATTTTTATGACAATGAGACCAAAGGTTATACAATGCATTGATGGTTTTCAGTGCTGGGTTAACAAACCACTGTTCAAATTCCAGTGGGTTCAACACTGTGAAGATTCATATCTCCCTTACACGGTCATAGGCCTTTTGTCCCCCTGGAAGTTACACCAGCTTATATCTAGAGCCTCCGTGCAACAGGGAGGAGATGGACGGACAGAACAGAGTAGCACACGTGTGTCTCAGTCTAGAGAGGCACCTGTTCATTACACCCACAGTCTGTTAGTCAGAACCATGCTCCCTACTGCCATAGTCAGCCACACTCTGCTGGGATGACCCTCCAAACCAGGCACAGTGATGGGAGGAAAGGACTTATTAAAGCTACATGTAGATCTAGGGGGAGTTCCATAATGGCAAAGGAGTCTGGCCCCCCTTTTCACAGTCAAAGCAGAAAGAGAAAAACCATCTCCAGCACCACATCCACACCAGCAAAACAGGTGAGGGGGGTGATGGTGGTGGATTTCCTTCCCCTTTCTGTAGCCTCAGGGTGGGGTCTTGCAACTCTTCCCCAGCCTTGTTGACTTCATGAGTCTCTGGAATTTCCTTCCTACACTGCCCTCCCAGGAATGGATGATTGTTTTTAGCTCCCCTGAACTTCCTTACATCCTGCCCTCACTGAGAGGGCTGCCTTCCTGTAAAAAACCCAGAGACCTATCCCAGATTATTAAGCAGGTCAAGATGACAACAAAACTTAACCATCACACCCACCTAACTGGAGGGAATGGAGTATGAGAAGGGTATGCAGGGAGCCTTTGATGATTGTTCTCTGTGCTTCTTGCTGGTACTGTTAGAACTGCATTTTGAACACACATCATTTGAAGCAAAGTATGTTTTTCTTGTTAATTCATGTTTTATTCTCAGTACGTTCATTTTCTTGTTGGAAATGCTTCATTCTTCACTTGAAAATGTATGTCACTATTCCTTCTGAGGGATTTTGCTTTCATCCATTTCCCCTTGAAGACCCATTCTAAGTATTGTGCATCTCACTCTGACAGGTGTGGACAGGGGCCGAGGCTGGGGAGTAGGTGAGGCTCTTGCTATTGGCTTCTTAGAGAACAGCTCACCTGCAGCAGGCAGGGTGTTGGCCATTTGCTGGAGATGGGATGTTGATATCGGGCTTTGACTGGTTCTGAAGGAAGAGGTGGGAGGAAACAACAGCCTGTGCATCCTCCAAGGACCTGCTCTAGCCTCATTGCAATCTCTTGCCCAGCCTTACACACCCTTGCACACTTCTGTTCTTTGTACATACTACCTAGAATTTCTTCTCTTGCCTCCTCATCCTCCCCCCACCCACTTGCAGGTGACTCTCCTTATCCCTTGAGATAGGTCCCTGGAGAAGCCGGTCTGCAGCAAGTCCTTCCCCTAGGGGCTCATGAATTTTATCTCAGTCTCATCTAACACTTACTCTCTCCCAGTGCAGGTCAGTTGTACTGAGGGACAGCTGTCACAAAAACACAAAATTTCTCCAAATGTTCCATGGGCACAGGAAATGAGTCTGCTTGTTTTTATTTATGTTTTTGCCTTTATTTTGTACCATAGAAACTTAAAAATGACAATTAGTGATGGGCTACTGCTTTAGGTTATCCAGTCCTCTCCCTCTCCTAAATATCTGAGTGTGTTGCAGGCACTTAACCAGGAAAGAAAAGGGAGACAGCTCTTGGTAGTTTCCTTTTGTTTATATAATGGCTGCCCTCAAGCCTTTGCCTAAGAAGGGATTTGGGAATACACATGTCTCTATGTCAGATGAAAGGACATCTGGCCTGTGCTTTTTATCCAGGTCGCTTCCTTTCAGAGAGGCCCTCCTCAGCTCCTTTCCCTGGGGCTATAAAAGTGGAGGAGAATTGGGGGAAGGCATGACAGCAGAAAGTTTAATATGTTCAGTAGAGTTCCTGTTTATGAATAGGAAAAACAAGGCGTTAAGGAAGAGAGAGAGACAGACAGAGAGAGAGAGAGAGAGAAAGAGAGAGAGAGAGCTCAAAGCTTAGATGCACCTACACCAGAGATGCTGATTCTAAAAGTCTGGGCAAGGGCATGGCATGTGTGTGGTTGTGCATGGTGTCAGGCCCTCGGGGAGATTCCAATGCAGGAAACAGGAACTGACCCTTCTCCATGAGGAAGCAAAATTCCAGAGTTTCAAGAGGGGAAGAAACATGGCACGGGTAGACCAAAGTGGCTTCCACAAAACAGAGGGCACTCACCCTTCTCTTGTAGCACTGTTTGTTCAGTCTGCTGAAGAAGCAAACTCCTGAAGGAGAAGGATAGGCTATGTGTTTATGTGATGAGTTAGGCTGGTCTGTGGACCTTGGCAGAAACACAGGCCATTGTTCACTGGCCAATGTTCCTTACAAAAAGACAAGAAAAGAAAGGGTCTCACTTGTATTAAACTGAAGGTGTCACGGTCCTTGATTCCTAAACACAGCTCATCAAGGGCTGCTTTTATTGATCGACATAATCAGATATCTTTAATAACCCAGTCAGCATCCTTGCACTCACCACCCAAAACAAAAGCTAGAAAGTCGGCTGTCTCCTGTGTGGGATCTTGACCTTGCCTCTTCCAAGCTGAAGGACTGCATTTTTGAATCCTGTTTATTTATCACTCTGCTGCTTCTCTTTTTATGTCATTCCATCACATCTGTCTCTCGTTTTAGTTACTTTGTATACAAAGGGTTTTGAATTACTGGTAGTTTGGGGGAACTTACTTTTTTCATTAAATATTATATTAAGATTTATTCATCTTTTCGGTTGCTGGAGTTCATTGTTTTGATGACTGGAATTTCCATTGTGTGAATAAATCAGTTTACTCACTCATGCTTTCAATGTTAAGCATTTAGGCTCCCCCCCCCCTATTGTAAGCTCTGCTGATAAGAACATTCTTATTTATGTCTCTTGGAAATGTTCAATTATAATTACTGGAAGATTTGCTTGGTTACAGGGGATCTGAATATTTAACTTTAGCCCAGAGTGTCAAACTGTTTGCCAGAGCTGGTTATGCCTCCTTATGTTTTCAATAGTAATGCAAACCATATCCTGGGGCTCCACATTCTCCTTATCACTACCACCGTATTTCTAGTTTGCACTAATAAGAATGGGCTTAAAAATGTCATCGTTCTCTTAATATATAGTTCCTTAATCACCAGTGATGCTGACCGACCATCTTTTCAGATGTTTCTTTGCCACGTGTAATTCATTTCTGTATAAAAAGCTATTCATGTATTTTGTCCACTTGTTTTCTGTTGGGTTAGTTGTTGTATTAGTTACTTTATTTGTTGCTGGGACCAAACACCTGACAAGAAACAAATTAAAGAAGGAGGTGGAAGGTTACTGTTTCCTACAGTTTGAAGGAATGCTTTCCATCATGACAGGGAAAGGCACAGTGGCAGGAGAATGAGCCAGTTGTCCATAGTGCATTTGTAGTCTATGAAACTTCATGGTCTTCTGGCAGTGACCCTAACCTTCTGAAGTTTCCACAACCTTCCAACCACCATCTTGAGATCTAGTGTTAAGACACAGGAGCCTATAGAGATTTTTCCTTATATTTTGTGTGATGTGTGAATCTGCTCAGATAGCCTTTTGTTTTTCCACTTTCTGTGCTGAAGACATTTTGTGTTTCTGGGCTCAGGCTGAGGGCAGGAGTCCCTGGTCCCCAGTCCGCTTTGGTGGAGGAATGAAGACTCACGAGGTCAGGGGAAAGGGAGAGCCTTTCCTCCCAAAGTTTCTCCACATTAGGCTCTGGTGGGATGCGAGCATCCCAGGAATTATGTCTAAGGCAGGACACTTAACCTTTTGTAGGCTTGGACTTCCTCAGTTATGAGAGAAATAATTTTCCTTATGACAAGAACTTGCTGGAATCCATAGAGCAGCCTTTGTGTAGTTTCTTTTTCTCATACAGAGAGCACCAAACTGGGCAGAAGGAAACCAGAATTGTGGTGGCAACCATCACATCATATCAGCAACTGTGGCTGACGTTTCCTGAGGGCTCAGATGCAGCAGGCACTTTGTCCTCAGCTATGTGTATTGTCTCATCTCCATGCACTCTGGTGAGCTTCAGCAAGCCACATGACCTCTGGAGAGCCACTACAAATGAGAAGATTGAAGGTTTTCCAGAACTCCCCTAACAAGGAAAATCTGCAGCCTAAAACATTATCTTGTCATTCACAAGGTGATAGTTCTGAATCTTTTTCACAGTTTGATGGCAAGAAATGAGGCCATTTCACAGGAGTTTCTTTGAATGAAGGGAAATGATGTTTCCTTTAGTACACACAGCCAACCACTACAACCACCTCAAAACCCTGGAAAAGTTCAAAGGATTTCAGTGCTAGAGCCAATTTTGTTTCTTCAAGAAAGTGCCCTTGAGTTTTGAGGATTTAAACTTCTTGTCGTAACATTTAGAGGCTTCAAAGATCTTCAATAGGGAGGCCATTTTGCCTGTCTGCACTGCTGTGTTACAGAGCCACGTCCAACCCCAGACATCCACCCTCACTGCAGATCTGAGGAGAGTTTCTCACATCCCCTCTTCTCGTTTCTTTGTGACTGATTGCACATGATCTCAGATAAAAGCTTTCAGACCTAAAATCAGAAAGATTTACTAAAATGCAAAATTAATCCAGGAGAGATTAATAAAGTGTCTTTTTTGAGGGGGGTATAGAGATTAAATAAAAAATATAATGGCATACAATCAAAGAAAAAAATCCCTTGAACTTACAAAAATAGCTAGAGTAGTGAGTTTTAATGACACAATGAAGAACAATTAAATTAGTGAAGAAAAATGTCCCAGATAATTTCTTTCATGATAATTCATATCAGTTCTTTAACAAATATCAAGCTGTTCACATATATTTCTATTCACACTCCACAGGATTTTTTTTCCTTTTTATCAAAATAGGGTCTCACTCTAGCCCAGGCTGACCTAAAATTCATGATGTAGTCTCAGGGTGGCCTCAAACTCATAGTGATCCTCCTACCTCTGCCTCCTGAGTGCTGGAATTAAATGTGGGAGTCACCACGCCCAGCTCCACAGGATGTTTTCCCCTAACCTTGGAATGATTCTCTTAATGAAAGCACATGTAACGTGGGCATTTATGTAAATATAGTTATTTGTTTATGCCAACATTTGTTGGTTTTCACTGGGAAACTGTAATCACGGATGGCTTGAATTATGGTGAAGCTGGTTTTATAATTTTGAGGTGTTTTGTTTTTAAAGTATTTTTAAAATTTGAGAGAGAGAGAGACAGAGAGAGAGAGAGGGAGAGAGAGGCAGATAGAAAGAATGGGCATGTCAGGCCTCCAGCTGCTGCAAACAAACTCCAGACACATGTGCCACCTTGTGCTTTACATGGGTGCTGGGGAATCGAACTCTGTTCCTTCTGTTTTGCAGGCAAACGCCTTAACCACTAAGCCATCTCTCCAGTCCCTTAAACTTTTTATTGACCTCTGCCATACATACTCACAACATGTTCTGAAGTTTGTATGTTGACCCTTTTATGTTTGGTCTGGCTATTTTCTCCCAGTGTCATCCTAAATGGAAGGAAATTTCCTTAAGGCTATTGAGATGGTTCAATTGAACTCCAGATACTGGTTCATTTCAGTTGAAGCAATGCCCACAGTAACTTTAGAATTGTAGTGGCTCTATGTGGGGAATATGCAGACATGAGAGAAATGCAGTGAGGGGTCATTTCATGGCTGCTACTTATTTGGCCATTATTACGTGTCAAGCTCATGTTAAGCTTTTCATACATTGTCTCTTTGAACCATCTGCACATCTGTGCCAAGTGTGGGTCTTCTTATCCACGTTTTACAGCTGAGAAGAGGGAAGGTCAGGCGGCTTTAAACACTTACCAATTGTCACATTTCACGTGCATGGCAGGACCAGCATACCAACTAGGATCTGATCCCTAGTGGGTGTTCTGAACCTCCATGGTCTAAGATGCTTGGACAGGGAGTTTCTTCCCCCAGGGAGCTTACAATTGCAGGAGAAAAGGTTTACCCTGAAATGTCTTCAGACTTGGGCCCACACAGGCCGGGCTGGTGACTCACATGAGGGAAAGGATAAGTTCCTAGCTTGTCATGTAGTTACTCCCTCTTCAGGCGGAGTCTTACAACACAGATTTCCTACCCGCCTATTCAACTTTCATAGTTCCCAGGGAAGTGTTATTTTTCTCCTACTTTTCTCTAAAAACACTTCACCATTTGGCCAGTCAATCATTGCCTCATTTTGACAAAGACAAATATATGAAGAAATATTTCTCCCCCCAAGGAAATGAGTGGAAATGATGGCTGATGCTCAAGCCCTTAAGGAGAGTGTTAGGGAAAGGTGAGGACTTGGGAGGAGTCCCAGATGAGGAGGGCAGGTGTTGTCTGTTATTGAAACCAGCTGATTTACTTTTAAATGCTACTATATAAGCTAAGAAAAACTACACGGAGACTCAGAACAGCAGCTGTTTCTGGTATAAATGTATTATTTCTAGAGCTTATTGGGTCTTGGAAAGGTAGAGGGTTTTAACAAGTTTATTATTTGAATATCATTTTATATTTCTCCTACAGGAATGACTATCAATGAGATTCAGTGATAACAGTATTTTGGATGTTGGGGTTGGTTTTTGGAAAAGGAAGGATGTCATCTGGACATGAGTGTGACATAAGTCCTATCTGGACAAGTCTTTGGGGACCTTGGAATGTCAGAGCTGAAGACCTCTCAGACCTCAGAGAGCCTCAGTGTTCATTCTTGCCTGACACAGGTGTTTATGACTGGGCCTCCAGAAGTCACTTGGGCTTCTCTGGGAGATACTGTCCCTGAGCTGAGAAACATGACATGTATTGTTTTAGAATTCAGAGTTACCCAAACATTGTGAGCTTATTGTGGAACATTTGGAAATGTGTTAAATAAGCTACAATGCCATGATTCATAGGTTACCACTGCTTATCATCACTTCATTTGTCTCATATTTTATATAACTGGATATAGCTTTATCAGTTTGTAATGTGCTGGGAATTATTGGGAACATAATCCCATTCTATTTTAAGGACCTCATATCACTAGTCCATAATCAGTTTTATATCTTTTTTTATTTGTAGACATTTAAGATCATTTCAATATATCCTAGAAACTAACTGAAATTCCTTCCTTTAACAGACAAATCACTATCAACTGTTGAATATGAATCTCATGGGATTTTCCCAGTGTTAATTAAGGTTTTGGCTCCCTCTCCTGCCTTCTATATCTCTTCTCTCTCTCTCTCTCTCTCTCTCTCTCTCTCTCTCTCTCTCTCTCTCTCTCATACACACACACAGTTTAGCACAGGCATCTTTCTGCTTCTTCCTTCTATGACAGATTCAGTACAAAGCAGACTAAATTGTCCTTGAACAGAGGGACAGATCCAGTGTGGAAGGGACATCTTTGCACAATACCGCCATTGTGCTGATGGCAGGGGTTGTCTCTGCTTATGGATGATGTCTGCAGTGCCAGGCACTTTCAGTCCATCTGCAAAGCAAACGTCTGTTAGCCCCAGGCAGCCAAAGAGGGCTTGCTGGATGTGATACCAGCCAGGCTGAAGAGATTGTCTAGAACAAGATACAAGAGCAAAGAGTGAAGCTAGTGACCAAAAGCAAATGAGACTCTAATTATAGCATTAGCCAAAGAGGGGAAAATTAGGAGAAACTCCCCATTTCTGAGGTAGGAACAACACAGGACTTTATTCAGAATAAGGGCCTGGACCAGGTCCTGAATTTACCGCTTTCAGCAGGACACTTCACCTCTGGAAGCATCTGCTCCTTCATCCATCACATGGAAACATAGGGCATGGTTCACTCACGGGTCCAGTGTGTTGAGTGGAATAGAGCCTGTGCAAAGCAGAGAGTCTGGCACTTATCAAGGTCTCATAGGCAGAGTGTCACCAGGCTCATCATCAATAACTGTTATGGGCACTGCTCTTATCTGCAACCATCAGGCTCTGTAATAGAATGCAGGAATGGAAGTCAGAGAAATATGTGCTCACACTTGGCAATTTCCTGCATATTCCAACTTAGAGGGTGAAGTCACCCCTCAGTTTCATTTTCCTAACCTGTTAAGTGAGAAGCTTGAACTAGGGATGTATCATCTCCCCTTCTCCCCAAGATCTATGGGCTGAACTGTTCTCAGCATTTGGGCTTGAGCTGCCCTGTACAGCTGCATGCAGCTGCACCTCACGGTAATTCCTCCCTGGTGATTGGAGTCTTATTTCTTAGCTGCCTTTTATCCAGCACCTGCTAACATGCCAGCCACACTGTGCTGAGAACTACGTGGTATTCTCCTTGGGAATCCTCGCCTCCTCCCTATATTACCATCTTTCTTCAACTGCTGAGACTGAAACTTGTGAAGCAGGACATTAACACAGGCTTCCAGTGTCTACACTCTACCCGACTGTCCCCGTGTCCCCAGCATTTGCTAAAGTGAAGCAGTAAGTTTATGCTCATAAACATTCCTAGGCTTCATTCAAGGCTTTTGATGGCCCAGGATGCTGAGGAAGGTGAGCTGTGTGCTCATATTGCATACTTCCAGCTTTTACTCCACCTCCCGAAAATTATAGGCAGAGAAATTAAAAGATGACCTTGTCCAACTTTGGGGGGCAGCTCCAGATGCCTCAGCTCTGCTTAAGTTTCTCTCACTTGTAAAATGAGACTGAAAAACATGGCTCTAACTGCCCACTGGAATTAATTTGAGAGAGAGAGAAGGGGAGGGAAAAGGAGAGGGAGAAGGAGAGAGAGAGGGAGAGGGAGAATGTGCGTGTGTGTGTCTTAAAGAGCTTAGCACAGTGAGCATATTAATGTGTGAGCTAAAAGGATCTTAGCGGCCAGATGCCGAGAGAATCCAAGTCAGCTGTTTAGAGAATCTCCAAAGAAGCTTTACCCTAATGTGTGTAGCAGGCAGGCCTCCCTCATGTCTGGTAGATCAGCTCCCTCTCTCCCAAGAAACTCTTAAGCAAAAACTTGAACTCTAAAACAATATGTGGAGCTTGTTTCTTGGTGCCTGGCTCAGCTCACCAAGCATAAGATGGAAAATGGAATTGTCTGAGATGGGATGTCAAGAGCTGAGGAGGCTGTGTGCATAGAGGCAGGGAGACATGTGGGAACCTTGTTCTTTTTGCTTAGTTTTGCTATGAACTTAAAACTTCTCTTTTTAAAGTTTATTAAAAATTAAACCTTCAGGGAGCACACATATCCATAAGTCTGACTCTCTCCCTCAGTCTAATTTCAAAAGGTCCTGGAAGATTTGGTCCTGAAGTCTTATAAATGAGAATAATTAGGATTAGAGGCCCTGGTCTTACCTTTTTGTGCCCACACACCAATTCTCACCCTTGGAAGTGTGGCCCTTTCTCTTCCTGACTCCAAAGATATGCCTCAATGCCTTAGGGAGATGGTGGAAATCTTGAATCCAAGAAGGGATCAGATTCCTTAAAGGCATAGGAGATCCCAGGTCCAGGAACCCCCAAAATTTGAATTCTTACCTGAGTCAACAAAGAATTGAAAACATGGAGTCCATGAAGGGGAAGTTATGAATTATGAGTTTTATTTTAGGGGGATTTAGGCTCCCGAGGGAGGGCTGTCAGAAAGTCCCAAACCAGAAGAAAGATTCTCCCCCTCTAAGCCTGGCTAAGAAGGGATAGGCGCGACAGAGAAACTCTTCCTCATATAAGAAGGAACACACACACACACACACACACACACACACACACACACACACACAGGAAGCAAACCATGAGAGCACAAGTCAAAATGCCTGCCCCTCACATAGACTCAGGGTGTCGAAAAGACTAACCAGTCAGTAGTAAAGGACTTGGAGCTTAAAGAGAGATTTACCATGAATCAAAGCAAGAAAGCATTCAAGAACAAAAATACATAAAAAAAGCAAGCAGGAAAATATGAAGGAGGAACTTACAATGTGGGGTGGGGGCACATTCAGGTGTATAAGGGAGAGACCTGATTGGTTGGTGGACTCAGGAGGGGCCAGCCCACCCAGGTGTGCTAGGCTAGAAGAAGCAGGAAGCTGCTGCTGGGGACTGTTATTTGCAGACATCTTGGGTGAGACTAGGTTGGTCAGACATGGGTTCTAGTCCTGGCAGGGCAGGCAAAGTGGTTTCTCCTTAGGCCTCTTACTGGCTGACTGCCTGTAAAAAAGGCTATCTTGCTCCTCTGCCTCCTTCACTTACACTACTTTGGGCTCAGCAGGGCATCCCTCTGCTTGGGCCTGGAATGTGGAGCATGCACATGGAGCATGACTGACTGTAGGTCCCATGGAAGGTGATTCTTCTCATATTTGTTTTCCCTCCCAGAGAGAATGACAACTAATTTTCTTTCTGGGTCATCTAGAAGTAAGCCACACCTCACCAAGGGGAGCATGTTTTTATCAGACACAGCAGTCTAATTTCATTTAGGGAGTGTATTTCCTCTTACAGTGGCTTTGGCCTTGATCCTTTCGGATCCTGGGACCCCCACTGTTATTCAGCTAAGAAACTTCGGCTTATTCCCGATGATCCTGGGTTCAGTCTGCAGTATCTCTCTAGCTGTTACCTCAAAGGGATTGAGTCAGCTATGGGGAGAGTTTTAATGTTAAGCCTCACTTCCCTCTGCTAAAAACAACTATCCATGTGCCTGGATATGTGTGTGTGCTTAATGTGGGTCGAGTCATTCTAACACGCCCTCCTGTAGTGAAAATGAAATCTGGATGAGTTCCCCAAATTGAGTAGAAAGTGGTCAGTTTCTCTACTATGTCCAGCTAAGAAAAACTTGTATGCTGGTAGCCTCTGACCAGATGGGGCTTGTAACCCTGTGCATGGTTTATTACTACTTGCCAAACAAATGCACTGAGAACCCACATGTACAGTTGGATCTGAGGATCTCTTGTGCTTTCTCTGAGATATTCACCATGCTTACTTACTGGTTTCCTGACTTCAGGAAGAGCCTGTGTGTTTTATTCTGTATTTCCCCAAACTGGCCCTGAATAGGTGCTCATTTAAGTGCTTCAAGGCAAGGGGACAATGGTCTTAGTTGAACGAAGGTTTCTGCGGAAGAAAATACTGCACTGAGTGAAAAAAAATTAAACCCTATTCCAAGAAAGTTACTTACAAACAGTGTGACCTTGAACAAACCACTTAACACTTCTGGGTTTCATTGCTCATGTGTGTGATCAGAGGTAGATCTCTAAGGTCCTGTCCATCTCTGGGAGTCAGCAAGAGTCAGAGGCCTGTGTTACCAGGACAACAAAGAAAAAGGCAGCTGCTTCACGTACTGTGCCGTGCTAACTGCTTGAAAAGCATTTTATCATGCCCGGGCTTTGAGGCCACTGATGTCAGCCTGACATGAGAGATATCCAAAGACGGATTGTGTTCAGATGCCCCCAGAGCACCGTATTGTCTCACAGGTATAATGTGTGGCTCCATGCTGTGCTGGGAGAGAGAGAGGACTAGAAAGACTGGGTCTGCATGTCCTTGTCTGGAGTCTGGGCTCCCTCCATCTTCCAACCCTTCGAGAGAAGAGGCAGCCATCAGGATGACGTTGTTCCTTGCAGGGGGATATTTTCCCATATGCATATTTGTGGGGAGCTTGAGAACGTGTTTCTATCTGGCTTACCCTGCCTGTGGCCTAGATTTGCCAGGACCTATGTCAGCATTGGGGTGGTTTGTTATGCTTGGTTGGTTTATGAGGATTCTGGGCTCTGTCTCTGGTTTAAAATCAATTACAATCCAGGTAACAAGAAGTTCGCCACAGTTCTCTGCTGTCTGTTCAAGGCCTGTGCCAAGAAATCAAGCAGGTCCCAGTGACCTCTCAGGAAAATTTGTGGTGTTTCAGAGGCCTTTGGTGGGTTACAAATCTTGGTAAACTGTAGGACGTGTCTACGACCAGCAGAATGGCTTGTTCTGTGGTTCAGCAGGGAAAGGAAAAAGTCATTCCCTGTGCTCAAGACGTGTCGCTCCTTCTTCCTAATCTATCAGAATGTTGCAGTCACATAAATCATGAGACAGACCCAGGGTTGGGGCAAGCATGACAGATGGTTGTTTCCTTGGAAAGAGCTGTGGCTCTGTGGAGCCTGGGCTCTCACAGCTTAGTGCTCCCTGGGCCTAGTCCTGGCCAGCTGTTCCCCCTCTCTTGAAGCCCCCAGAAAAGCCCCCTGCATCCATTCTGTTCTGGGAAGTGGGATACATGCAGCCTCAGAACACACCACTGTGTACTGAAATATCTCCAGAACTTTGTTTCTAGATGCAAGGGTCAGAAACATGGAGCCCAGATATAGAAGGAGTACCAACTGCCTGAGATCCAACAGCTGTTCAAGGCTCCCGCTTGACTGATTAGCCTTGCTCTTCCTGTTCCTGCCAAGGAGAGTGGCCACCTGATGGTTGACCAGCCCCTGAACTTTTCCTTTTACTTCAGGACCCTTTTCTTTAACTATAGCTCTGATAGCTCAACTTCCCCACAGGATAGATGGAGTCACCTTTCTAAGAAGAAAGGCAACTTTTAGGATAGGTTGTGGAACTCAATATGTGTTTATTGATCCTCTTGTAATAAACCCAGTATTGAGAAGCAATTTAGAAGACACAGGAATGACAATAGAGAGATGACCACAAGAAACTTGCCTGCATTTTCCATATGAGGCACTGTATTAAAATGCTGGCTGACCATCCTACAGTAGAGATATGAACAGTGCCATAGGAAATCGAAGGAGCAGGAGGACTTAAAGTAACCTTGCTGCTTACAGCATTAAAAATATTTAGAGGGAATCATACAGGGCAGACCAGTGAGCTTTGGAAATTATAACAATTAAGCCCTTAGTTAGATTTGGGTAATTTCTGATTATTTTTTTCATAATCTTGACTTCAGCTCCAAATGTAAAAAGGTTTCTCAGGTGATCTCATCATAAGGATTTCTTGGGTTCTAGCAAAGCACTGTGTGTGTTTATTTCTCCCCCATTTCCACTTTGCTTTCTAATCTCTGAGTTGTAACCATCAACTATGGAAAAAAAATCCTGCCACTTCTTTGGTTCTAAGTGGTTGGTTTTTTTTTTTTTTTAACTTGTAAAATGGGATGTAGCAGTTCACCTCTCATTGGTAGGACAAAACATCTGACCAGAAACTGCTTATGGAAGGAAAGAGTTTATTTTGGCTTACAGCTTCCAGGGGAAGTTCCATTATGGCAGGGAAAGCATGGCAGAGCAGAGGCTGGGCATCACTCTTGTCACATCAGCAGGGAAGAAGCACCAGGAATAAGCCCACTAGCACTGGCAAAGGGGGCCCAAGGCCCATGCTCAGTGGAACAACTCCTTCAGTGACACTTCACCCTGAAGAGGCTCCTCTAACTGTGGATCTACTAGGAGGCTTGCTCACAAACACTTGAGGCTATGGGGGACATTTTACATTCACCCATCATATGGGGGTAACAATGGGGTTAGTGTGAATATTAGAGATGATGCTTAGTATAATTCCTGGATAGTAATAAGTGCTCCAGAAATAATTGCTTCAAATTAACATAATTGTTATTTCCATCTGAATTATTCATTTACCATTGCTGTGTTTATTGTTATCAGTTCAAAGTTGGAGCCAATGTAGTATATTAAAATAAAATATTGTGGGTTGAGGAGGCAGCTCAGTTAGTGCTTGCCTTGCAAACATGAGGACCTGAGTTGAATGTCAATGCCCACACACATGCGTGGTATAGTGATGCACACCTGTATTCCCAGCACTAGGGAGGCAGAGACAGATGGATCCCTGCAGCAGGCTAGTCAGCCAATTTAGTTTAACTGGGGAGCTCTAGGCTAGTGAGAGACCTTGTCTCAAAGATGTGGACAGTAAACTTGGGATGGCATTCAAGGTTGTTCTGGATTTATGCCTGTACATAAACATATATGCACAGCCATACACATGCACACAAACACACAAAATTTAAAAATCTTTAAATTGTCATTTTCAAACAGTATTAAGACAGGGACTGGGGAAATAGCTCAGTGGGTAAAGATGCTTGCTTGAAAAACCTGCCCACTGGGTTCAATTCCCACAATGCACGATGCCCAAAGTGGTGCATGCATCTGGAGTTACTTTTTTAACAGCAGCAATAGACCCTGGTATGTGGCAATATTCTCTCCCTCTCCACACAAATAACACAAATAAATGTATATTTAAAAATATTAATGCAGTAAAACAAAGGGAGAGAGAGAGAGAGAGAGAGAGAGAGAGAGAGAGAGAGAGAGAGAGAGAGAGAGAGACCACAATAATTATATACTAGTTTTTCTTACTGGAACCTTATAGAGTAGGTTGTGGTTAATTCTGCCTGTGTGGAAATGCTTGCTTAACTGGGTGGGATTTTCCAACTGAACAGCTTGCAGGTATTTAGCTGATTGTTAACCTCTAGTTAGTTTTTTCTTGTGCCATATTCTTTCCATCCTAAGACGAGGGAGGTAAAATTGATCCTTTGCACTCAACACCCTCTTTTACTTAACTGGCAGAAACAGTGTTTGGCTCAGGCTGCTGATGCAGGCGGTGCCTATCAGGCCCATTGGATGGAATATCCTGCATCTAAAATGCAAAGACACAGCAGCCTACATCCTGGGAGCTTCTCTTGGGTGTGAATTACAGGTAATTTCATCTGTTTGCTTTTTCATTTTTATCTCAACACTATAGCTTTAAGAAGGTTTTTTTTTTGCCACTATATAGCTTATCTTTTCAAAGCTGTATTATTTCTTCCTGGCAAGACTGTCAGATAACAGTATAAGATGCAGTCAGTAACCACATACTTAGGTGAAGGGGAAAGAGTTTTCAGCACATTTGAAGACTTCACATGACATACCTGGTGGAGTTGAGCAGATCTCAAGCCCTGTCCAAGGTCACACTCAGTTAGTGGCAGAGTTGGAAATGGAATCTGGGCATCCCAAATTTTCTTTCTTTCCTTTTCCTTGTGGTTCTCCAAGTGTGGCCCTGCACACACCCAGTGGGGGAGGTGGTTTACCTTGTCATGATGATATGTACACTCAGGTGTGCACATGTAAAATGCCAGATCTCGGAAGCCTCTCATTTCCCCTCCCTCTGCTTATGTAGACCTTAGCTGTTTTGTTTCTCCTAATATCGGGGTGCAGATCTGGGGTACACTCTCCTTGTAGCTCAATGAAGTGCTTTGTTCACAGGGTGCTGACTGCCACTCTTACCCTGCATCTGTAACAAGTGTTGCTGGTATTTTTTTTCATGCAAAATAGAAAAGTTCTTTTCTAAAACAATTATGAGCAGATTAAAATGAATCCATCTTATGAAAAATATTAAGTAAGTAATAGTGCAGGTGGTAAACCAGGACTCGCACACTCTAGGCTTCCTGTTGACCAAAGGAATTGCCTAAAGGTCACCAAGGGTTGAGTCCATCTTCCTTTTTCCTTTGTGTTTCCGGTTTCCTCAGAATGAGAATAAATTTTCTACAGACTGAGCAATTCACAGGAAACATATTGGCCAATGAAAGGAAGATCACAGAGAGAAGACAGGAATGTGGCAAGCTGTTCATAAGAGGCAAGTTCAACTCAGGACAGTAGTAACTGGTCTTCATGGTTCTGAGTCCCTAGATAACCGTAGTTATAGCTGTTGAGAAATGCCTGCTTCGAGGAGCAGGAAATCAGATTAAGCAATATTAGAAGCTTCATAGTTGAAAGTAATGAGGAAATCATCCAAGTCATGTAACTCTGCATCTTTCTGCCCATATATTTACTTGATATAGAGAAATTATATGTTTAAAATGTGCAAAGTGCTATACTCCATTTGATGAATAGCTTTAATATTCTTATTTCACTTATCCTTATGTGGTAAACTTTAAAATGCAATAATAGTAGAAAATGCTTGATAAATTGTGTCTTGCCATCTTTTTCTTCCATTTACTTCCTTTCATTGAATAACAAGATAATCAGAAGTTAGAGAAATTCTTGGGAGATTTTTAAAAAATGAAGATAATATCTAAGTATAATTTTAAAATACAACACCAGTCCCTAAAAAATAGTACCAGTTTTTTTTTTCTCTGAAAAATGTAACAGCATATGGCTTATAATTTAAAGTGTAAGCAGAAGTACCTACATCGGCCTGCTAATCAAACTTTTTGGCTTGTAGGGAAGCTACTAATAACAACATTGTTAGCATTCCTGAGTTCATCTCTGACGTATGGCTGGTTAGTCTTTTGTCATCCTTATAGAAATACTAATTGCTTTTTTGACCACTTGTTCTAAAATAAGTAGGAAGCTGAAAGTCACTATACCCTTCCTCTAAGGGTCTCTAGAGCTTTCTTTCTAGGGGACAGAATCACAGAAAGCATTTCTCAGACTTCACTTACCTAATTCCTTTGGTCAACAGGAAGCCTACAGTGTGCGAGTCCTGGTGAGAATATCAAGATGCCAAGAAATAATGCTACTTCCATTACTGCTAATAAAGAGACTGCATTGCTAAATGCAGGACTAGCAAGGTTAATGATGATACATTCTTTTTTAGTAGCAAAGATGAACATGATAACTTGCATATTAAAGTTAATTCAGACACACTGCTAATGGAGAAAGCATACAAAATTAATTTCTACAGCACCTCATAAATTATCAGCCCTCCCTCTCCTTTGGTGGCTGCTCTGTCTACACAAGTAGCACATGAATGTTCTAAGTGGGCACACTTCAGCTACAGGGCGGGCATCACTGGCCCCTGAGGAATGCGGGGGAGTTTGGGTGTCTTCCTTCCCATTCTTATCTCCGCCAGTTCTATTCGGAGTGTTTCCCTGATGGGATATGTATGCTTCATCGCCTGTCATATGCTTATTGGCAGAGATCTTGGAGTTAATAATGAGGCAATGAAGCTGGGCTGAGATCTGAATAGGGTACAAGGTGGGAGAAAGAATGGAAGAAAAGGAAGAGCTTTCTCTCTCTCCTTTTCTGTTTCTTTCCGTCTCTCTCTCCGTCTCTCTCTCCGTCTCTCTCTCCGTCTCTCTCTCCCC
>PVHP010007038.1:0-58227 GCA_004024765.1 Zapus hudsonius | reverse complement strand
TCCATTAACTCTAAGAAGGTTGCTGTCTTTGGAAGTAAAGTGTGTTTCCTGAAGACAGCAGATGGAAGGGTCCATTTTTCTGATCCACCCTGCAAATCTGTGTCTTTTTATAGGGGAGTTAAGTCCATTTATATTCAGTGATATAACTGTGAGGTTTGCTTTGAGCCCTGCCATGATGAAGGGATAATGAGGGTTTCATATAAATATGGAACGCTTCACGAATTTGCGTGTCATCCTTGCGCAGGGGCCATGCTAATCTTCTCTGTATCGTTCCAATTTTAGTATATGTGCTGTCGAAGCGAGCACGCCATGTTCTGTTTGACTTTAGCAAAGAATGAGAAAAGAAAAATTTCTCCATTGCCTACAACAGTGAATGGGGGAGTTCACTGTTTAAGAAATATATCTTTAAAAAATGAAAGTTGAAATAACCTCTACCTGGTTATGAAAGGATAAAAAGAGGCATCATCTGGCAAGAATTCTTTTTTATGAGGCCGACTGCTGACAGTAGCTGATGGCTATTCTCTTCATGGTACAGGCTTTTGCATAAATGAATCAATTATCTAAAAAAATGGTACCCCACTTATTGTTTCAAAGGAATGATTAAAAACAAGCTACATATTTTCATGGTATAATTATATATAATTCTCCAATTCTCTTTTGTGGAAACTATACTTCAAACTTAAATTTTAATATAAGCCAATGTAAGTTTTTACTTAAACTAACACATAAAGTTTTTTAGGACCATGAATGATTTTTTTTTCTTTCTAGAAAATGTTTCATTATAAGGTCTCAAGTACAATATGGACTAAAAATAGCCAAGTTTACTTTTATGAAATATAAAAATGAATTTATCTAAAAAATGTAAATGAAAACTATGTTAATTTCATCTTGTTAAGATTCACAAGCTAACAATGAGAAAGAATTACTGCCTTCTTTCTAGTAATTGATAAATTATGAATCTGGAAAATCAGAATTCTCATACATTCCTCTGTTGATCACATTCTTTAGAATTATTCATGCCAGAAGGTATTCTCATCTAAGAAGCATATTTGTATTGGATTCAGTGATACAGTATTTAGCTGGTGTTTTGATTCTATGTGTTTATTATTCTTTAAATACAACCCAACAGTGAATTATATCCATTGTCAATGAGTAGCAATTACTTGTCTGCCAAGTTTATTGTAGAAGCATCTAAAATGCAAGAGATTAAACCATAAATTCATCTGTTTTCGTAGAGCACAGTGAACCATAAAAATCTTGCAAAGTTTGCTGAAAGTCAGCCAGATAGCAACATTCAGAATTAAGCTCAAATTTCTGTCATTTACTCATAAATTTTTGGTCATGCATTGCAGATTGCTTATATAATGAGTCAGTGGAAAGTGTCAAGACAAATATTGAATCTATTCTAGTCTTCTAGACTGGAGAAAATAAAATAGGGTGCCCCAAATTATAAATAGAATAATAGATTGATAGATACATAGACAGATATAGAGACAGAGATCGAGATAGATTGCTAATTACATATACTGATATAAATGTAAACATTCCATGATACAGAAGGTAACTAATTTGGTGCCTTGCCACATTCAATGAAAGAATTGATAAGAAAATAGAAAAGTACTAAAGTAATGACAAGTATAGGGTATACTGGGCAATATCCTTAAATATGTGGATGGATTCTTAAACTTGTTTTAAAAGAAAAATAGTAGGAAATAAGGTTGTAAATGTGATTTTATTTTATTTCATCCCCTCTTTTTTTCTTTTTCAAAATAAGCAATAATTTGGAAGAAGAAAAATTATATTGGAATTATGTCTATTACAGTTAAACTTATTTAAATTATGTTATTGCTTGGTTCTTCCTCTATTTTCAGTTTTTTTTTCTACTTAAAATCCAGGTTAAGTTGTTTGAAGTAGTGATTAAAATGGTAAATATAGTGGGTTTGTAGTGTGGTTGTAATGTCAGCATTTAAGAGGCTAAAACAGGAGAATTGCAAGTTTGAGTGCAGTTTGGGTGACAGAGTGAAACCTGTCTCAAAAATGAAAACAAAATGCCCAAAATTCAAAGTAAATGGTTTTAACATGTTATAATTTAGAAATCAATTTCTCCCAGATTTCTTTTATACTGCTAATATTGCACCATGTCAGATTAAAATAGTATCAAACCACTCAACTATTCTATGCAAAAAATAAGCTTAATTGTGAACCACAATTTCCTCTGGAAAAAAAGAAATATTTGTTCCTATGAGGCAAGTGTAGAGAATATTGATTTTCATTACCTTCCTCTAAAATAGTAACAACTATCGTGGCAGACAGAGGAAAGGTAAACAGACAGAGGAAAGGTAAACAGTTGTTTGTGGAACAGTGGGTGTTCATGATAAGTTAAGTTAAGTTTCATTCCTACATTTTGAAATTCATCTCTCCATAGACACACCCAGAGAGTTTGGGAAGAGCTCCCAGTGGGAAATTATGAATATATAGTTCATGTAGAGAACCCATGTATAATACCATTATTTTCCTAAGTAAATTTATGTGCCATAGTGAAGTTCATCAATATGACATATGTTTTGTTATATGTTTTGTTAAGGAAATTTGATGAAGTATCATGTGACCAAAAATGGTAGGAAGAGAGAGAAAGAGAGAGAGAGAGAGAGAGAGAGAGAGAGAGAGAGAGAGAGAGAGAGAGAGAGAGAGAGAGAGAACAGGAAAGAAATTAGTACAACTATAATGTACAACATAGCCTTTTACTATTAAATCAATATACTCTTTATTATATTTCAAAGCTCTATGTCAAATTATAAAAGGCAAAAATACTGGATGTTGAACTATAGTAGCAAAAGAGTAATATTTTTAAAGTCCTGCTTTTACTTATACATATTTCAAATTGAATATTTAGTCAGAGTGGCTGGACTATGGTCCAAACCTGAAAGCAAGAAGGCTCAAAACACCAGATCAACAGACTGTGGAGCCAGTCTTACTCATCATATAGACAAAGTCATTAGAACAATGAGAGAAAAGCTAATGTTTTTTAGATAACTTTCCATATGGGAACTGGAAAAATTCAGTTTCACTAATTGAAGCCTATATAGTTACATCTAGATGATTAGAATCATCTGCCTAAATGACTATATTATTTGCTTTCCTTTCAATCGTATATGTCATATAAAGAGTCTCCAAGACTTCCTTCAGTTTGTAATTCTCTAAAATTGACTAAATATTATGAATGTGTGTGTGAATATATATGTATGTAAATAAGTGAAATAAAGCCTGATCTCATTTCTGAAGATATGTTCAAATGTGGTGCATGAGGGAAGTTATAGGTTTCATGTGTGAAAAGAAGAGGATGCTACTAAGTAGCCTACAATGCACAGGACAGACAGCAAAGAAAGGGAATAGCTGAGGAGTTAGTTATTAAGTACAAATTCTTAATTCTTTCTCTAAATATTTTCAGATTATACATCAAAGTGCAAACAATGGAGAGAAAATTGCACTGTAGATTGTTTTTATAGTTATAATATTAACCTAATCCATTACAAAAACTTAGCTGAAATAGTTTTGCCTGTTAAGTTCAGTGGTATGACGGTCTGAATATGAACATAGAAATACAAAATTTTCCTTAAAGTCTCACAATTTTGTGGTTAAGCTTCCTACTTAGTCCTAAAATGATGGTGCCTTTAGGAAAGTGGAGCCTTTCTGAAGTTGTGTTGCTGCAGGTGTTAAGACATGGCTCACTCAGATGCTTTTCTCAATGGCTTATGGGGAAATATGATGTCCCAGCTGCCTGCTCTGCCATGGTGAATCTTGTACTAGAAACTGTATGCCTGAAATAAATCCTGTCTTCACATAAGCTGCTTTTGGTTGGGTGTTTTGTCCTTGCATCAAGAACAGCTAGAATTGGTATACTGAAGTCAAATAGTACTATCCTGAGAAAATTTTTAAGTTTTTAGGAATTTTGTGGACCAGCTGATTTTATATCAGTATTTTGTAGTTGTGTTTATTGAGGTTATTTACATGAGAGAGAAATCAGAAAACACCATATTAGGTGTTTTGTCCCCACCCTACAGGAAGGCAGTTGATAATGACGTGTAAATACATCACCAGTTAGCTTATAGGACAATAATGATGTTGCAGTAAATATTGCCTATATTTTTTTAAATTTTATGAAAAATCTTTTTCATAGTTTTAAATATAACCTTCTCAATCCATCTACTTTTAGAATGATCTATTCTAGTCATGCTTTATAATTAAGCAGAGAATAGCAATATTTTGTTTCACAAATGTCAACCTCCAATTACACTATTCATTTTCATTGAATATTCAATTAACTACTTTTTACAAAACAAGCCCAATGAAAATATTCTTTACATTATTAGCCAAAAGTTAGTTGTATAAATGTATACCATTATCTGACATGATAGGAGTTTTGAAAAAGGAAGATATATTTTGGTTGAGACAAAAATGATGTTTTTTAAAAAGCTAAGAGTTGAGAGTCAAGATGTAAATGATGCAGTGATGTACCTAAATGAATTTTCTAGCTAAAGGAAATGTCCACAGCATTAGAATGACAATTACTCCCCCCAAAATAGAGCATTAGTTACCTTTTTAAAAAAATTATCTGAGAAAGAGAGACAGAGTATGGGTCTGCTAGGGTCTCTTACATCTTGTGACTTAACTTGTTTTGTTAACTTGCATGCTTATTGTAACATACACGTATCTGAACCCAACTATAAAACCCACCATCAACTAGGGCTCAGGGCCAATGCCTTTTGGGGGTGATCCATGTGCTGCAAATGAACTCCAGATGCATGTTTTACCTTATACATCTGTCTTTATATGAGTACGGGACAACTTAACCCAGGCCATTAGGCTTTGCAAATAAATGCCTTTAAGCACCATGCCAAATCTCCAGGCCAAAAGTTAGTTATCTTATTTGGGTGATGAATAGAGAACTACAACTTTCATGACTTGTCATATTAGCTCCTTTTATTTTAGGTACATATTAATTTCCAAACTGATAATAGATGTATTATTACTTAAACTACTCTTGTTAGATTTTTAGATATCTTTTTGAAAACTTCTAACAGGGCAGTTAGTCAAATGAGTCACTTTTTTTTTTAGCAGAAATACTTTGCTTTCTATAATTGTACCTAGAATAGAATGAGGAAGGATTATTTTAAATAGTATAACTTTTCACTGTTAACTATTAAAAGTAAATTAAATTTCTTTATTAAAAATGTATGTCAAAATATCAATGGAATTTTTCAGGATACAGCGAGAGAGCTGTGGCCCATATAAACCTACCAACCAACCACAGGCAGAAAGCTGAGATCCTGGCAAGAGAAGAGCCACCACAGTCATAAGGTGGAGGATCCATATGGAACCCTGAAGAGAATGACGGGATGAACAAGGGACCTACAGCCACAGCCACTAAATCAACACAGGATAAGCCAGTGAGACAAAAACCAATGATTCTCGACACAAAAACCCCTAAGTTCACAACAATAAAGCAGCCTTAATACTCACCCACCACAACTCAGGGAACTGAGCGGAAGAAGGGGTGGAAAGATTGTGAGAGACGTGGTTGGGGAGATTATCAGAGGCATGGCACCCCTTGGGTCAGGAGAACCTGGCTGAATACTAGGCTATCCATGGTCCCCTGCCACAAAGACTGATCCATACTGCCCACGGAGGAGGATATCCAGCTGACTGGAGATGGGGAGGGGGGGTAATGAGGAATTGGGGATAACAACTCATTGTTGGCCCACTAAACAATGTAACTCATTATGGACAATAAAAAAAAATCAGTTGAATTTGGCTGTGTGGGTTTGTTTCTACTATTTAAATGTTCTACATGTGTATTGTTAAGTTCCAGAAACTGGAGTAACATTTGCTTAGGATGCACTAAAATTCAAATGCACATACCCTCATTATGTGACAGAGTATGTACATGGTATTTGAGATTTGGCCCAAGGAACCAAAAAATGTTATCAACAGTTTGAAAAAAATCCAAGATTTAGGCAAAACTAAACTATATGTAGGAGATGGAATATCTTAGGACAGAAAACATAAAGTTTAGCAACAAACTCATTTATCCTCACTATTCTATTTCACTACTTCCTGACCTGCTGGTGGTTAATATGTAGTACTGTGAATGGGAAGAATTTAAGATGTCATTTTATATTTATAGCTTTGTACTCTGTATAAGAAAATATATTTGTGCATAATTCACTTAGCTTTGAGAAACATGTCACATAGTTAAAATAAGAAACTACAATGGTGCTAGGAAGGAGGAAAGGTTTATCATGCAAAACTGGACATCTCAGATGTAGTTTCTTACTTTTCAATCCATTAGAGAAAAACTGAGTTCCTGAAAATACCTAGGAGGCAATATTTTTTCTTACTTTCTTTCAGCCTTCATGGGTCACTAGTCTTGACCCATTATGAAGTTTGTTTCAAACCCATCTACTATATATCACTTCCCCATATTTTCACCTCTTGTAATTATCACATATCTTTTATGCTTTGGTTTCTGCATATCTTCCTAAGTACTTTGTAGGAAATTAAGAATTTATTTGTACAGATATGCTGTTAAGTTAAATATTAAGCACTCTATCATTTAGCTGCATCCAAAGCCACTGGGATGTCTCTATCACACAGTCAAAGGCTCAGGGGATATTGGGGAAGAGTTAGAAGAAAAAAAAATTATTAGTCAAAAGGTGAGGAGGAGAATTTTGGAATGTTGTCTTTCATAAACAAAGTGGATATTATATTTATTAAATCACAAGACCTCACAAAATATGAGGGAAAAATAATAACATCAAAATAGAAGAGGTATTAATTGGACAGAAGGAGGGGCTCCTTGGAGGTGGATTAGAAAAGGAGTGAAATGGATAGTGTTGGGAGGTGATTACAATCAGAGTACATTCTGTATATGTATAGAGGTTGTGAAAAAATGTTAAGAAAATGAAAATACCTTAAGGCCATAAAAGTACATTTAGTTATTTATTTTACTCTTTTTTATAGTGGTGTGGTTTGAACCCAAGTTCTTATGTTTGTTAGGCTATTTTTTATTACTGAGATTTAATTCCAACTACGACGGGTCATGCAGCTCCAGAGAAACCCTTCCCCTTGAATGGGAGGTGTCTAGTTAGAGCTACAACCTAGGGGCTAAAACTGCTCAGGTATGTACCAATCAGATGTCTCTCTGACTAGCCTGAGGGAACTTTAATCCCCAAGGACCTTATCTTGGCCCTTTCTTCCCCACATGGGAAGCTAGCAGAAGGACCTTTGGATCTCCAGGACTTAGAAAGTCCTACGCCACACCAGCTATGGCTAATGGCTGGGGTGGGGGAAGGCTCCAGATTTTTTCCCTCATGAGCCTTTGCTTTTTATGATGGGAGCTCTCTGTTATCTTTTCTTCTGCTCCTTGTTTAGCTAAACAACATAAGTTCTGTTAAACTCTCTATGTTTTCTCCCCACACTCGTGGCTGGAGAACTCTGTAACTTCCGGTGATTCTGTCCTCCGCGGGCACCGTGGGCCATCCGGGGAGGGAAAATGGAGAGAAGTGGTGGGAACCAGGAGCCGGGAGCCGGGAGCTGGGAGCCGAGCTGTCCACTGTCCGCTGTCTGCTGTCTCAGGGCTGGGGCCCACAGAGCTGGGGGGATGGCGCAGGGGGATCTGGCGGGACACAGGCAAGCAGATGCGTATTGTATATACACATGGTTCTTTATTCAATTGGGGGACCTACACTATATAGGGAAAAAGGGGGTCCGGGGCATGGGAAATGGGAAGGGAAAAGGTGATTGGTTGATGGGGGTGGGGAGTTGGCAGCCTGCACAGGGATAGGTGGGTGGGACTGGTGGGTGGGGACAACCTGGGAACACCTCATGAGTAGTGGGAAATACGTGGTGCTAGCCACGGTCTGTCCTTGGGGATGGGTACAAGGAAGTTTTGCTGATACTCAGTGCCAGTCCTGCTGAGATGGGAATGCTGGTTTAGGTGGCCAGCCCATGGGGGTGGGAGTTAGGGTAGATGGAGCTGGGAAATGCCTACCGGATCACCGGGGTTTCACATCCTCATACACCTTTAACCCTCTATTCTCCGTGCCCTCAGTAGCATAGCCAACAGTTAGTGCCCAACATTTCCCCCAACTGTTTTAAATATGGATCAGTGGCATAAGCATATAGGGGGCTGACTATGGGCAAAGGGGTCCCTATGGTAAACAGGGAGTTAAAGGAGTGGGGAGAGGCAGGCAGGTCAAAGGAATAGGGAACCAATGGATGGGGGCATAAAGAACATATAACACTTATTGGCATGAAAAATAATATTTTCCTCCAATTCCATGTCCCACATTTAGCAGTAATGAGGTATAACTTTATTGGAGTCAGCAAGAAGTTGTCTCTGGAGTGATCCAAGCTGGGCCTGGGTGAGGTCTCCTGGGCAGTGGTGGAACCGGGGTGAGCGCAGCGTGCAGCTCCTGGAACTCGCGAGGCTTTGCAGGAGTATCAGGAAACACTGACCAGGAAGGATGAAAATTCTCTGAAGGCTCTGGCTTAGCTGGAAAGCTGCTTATTATATCTGTTGGAATAATCATAACTAGAAAGTGGTAAATAGGGGCTGAAGGAATTCACAGGATTGGAATGTCCTTTGTGCCATAGCAAGGCTGTGGCCCTGATGTGATGCAGGTGGTTGCTGTGAGAAAAATGCTGGAGAGGCACCTGGTGTCAGTGGGCCTGGTATTAAAACAAAGGAGATGCCCATCCTTGGCTAAAGGGCAGCAGTTTGAAGAGCCTGGGTGGAAAAATAGTTTGTTATTGACAAAAAATTTTTAAGAGTGAATTTAAGAGTAGTTAGTAAGGGACTGGGAGAAAATTGCAAAAGTGGCAGTTTGAGGTATTTGGTGGAGATCCGCAGAGAGAAGGGACCACTGAGGAGTAAAACTTGACCTGAATGAATGACCTGTATGAAAAAAGCAGTTGGCATATATTAACAGTTCACCTCGGGCAGCTGTGAGGAAGAAGAAAACTGAATTTAGTAAGGCTGTTGAGAGAATTAACTTTTAAGGAGGCACAATTTTTTGTTTAGTAAGGATGTTGAAACAAGTTCGGGTAAAAATTAGTAGAAATTTGTAGTTGGAATTTTATAGAGTTAGACCAATTTTTCTGAGAGTGAGCAAAACCATTGGGCAAACTGGTCTTTGATAGATTTATAAGTAGAGCATTCTCTGGGGGTATGTCCCCCCCTTCGTTTTTGTAAATAAGCAGTAAAGGAAAAGATTTGCCTCGGGGAGGCTGGACCCTGGAGACGTCCAGGGCTGTATAGTGAAAGAGTCATCCCCCCTCAGAACGTGGGGGCCAGACTGAAAGCATAAATGCTACTGGAGAAGAGGTTAAAAGGGCTATTTTTTTTCCTGAAAGGCCATATGGAGAGCATATAGTTTTTTTATATTGAGGGGATTTGTTAGGGAGTTTTTGAAAGTAAATTTTGGGGGTTTGGTCTTTATTATTTTACAGGATTGAAGATGTTTCCTTGATAAAGGCCACTGTTTATCCTGGGAATCTTTGAAGGTGAATAGCAGGGGGCCCCTGAGGCTCAGAGGGAGCCTGAGACATGAGCTGCGTGGGGCCCAGGTTTGGGATACTATTGCCTCTGGCTGACTGTGTTGGGCCGAACCGAATGTATGGCCTGAGGGTTTTTTTGCTGTTCGCCCGTGTACCCTGGATGGAGGGTGCTTGACCTAGCAAAGCTGCTGAGATGCCACAGCCCGAGAGGGCAGGGCGGGGCCAGGGGCTCCAGCGGCAAGGGCTGGAGCTCGTTGAGGCAGGGTGGGGGTTGCGAGGGTGTGGAGTCTCTTCCCAGTGTGCGCGTCCCACCAGCACCTCAGGGAGGGTGGGGGAGGGCGCCGAGTCCGAGGCAGGGAGCTGGCGTGGGAAAGCAAGCAAGCGTTGGAGTTTGATTTTAGGTTTCTCCGGCACCATGGGCATAGATAGATCTGGGCACGGGAGAGTTATTAGCGCTTTTATCTAAAAGGCTGGGTGGTGTGTCTTTAAGGCTCCGTGGCTGGAGCAGAATATGTCTCTTTGGTACTGCCGATGAAGGCAGAGCCAAAGCCATGTAGATAGGTCTGGGCATAGTGCTTTCTCTGGAAAGGCTGGTGGGCATGTCAGGCTGTGGCTGAGGCGGCTTGGGGCTTAGTTTGGCTGGGAACTGCTGAACTGGTTGCGCAGAGGCAGATATGATTATCTGTTTTAATTCTTCTATGGCATTTTTAGAGACTGTATCTCTGTCCTTGAGTGATCCTCTGGGGGGCCTTTTTATTAGAATTGGCATACTTTTGTATTTTAGGGTCAAATCTTATTTCGGGTTGATTTAAACATTGTTTTATTGCTGCTAAAATTGGGAGAAAGGAAGGGGAGGTCTTTTTGTTTCTAGCTAGGTATTCTATTTGGCACCACATTTGTGAGTCATAGGGGCTGTCAGGATTTATGCAAGGGGCAATAGTAAGGGCTTCTTCCCAGAAGGAAGTAGTTTTTTTCTTGGACAGCTTAAGTCCTTGTAATTTTAGGAGCGCCTGCAATGCCTTGTTTGGGGAGTTTTGTTTTTTGGATGTAAAATTTCCCATGGCAGCAAAAGATGTAGAAGTGCCGAGATTGTTAGGAAACGTTTAAGCGCCAGTAAAAGCTTTTATTGGGTCATTGCGTGGCCAATTTGATTTCAGATCGAGACTATGAGAGTTTTGAGCCGTGATCCCCGCTTTTCCCTAGGAGGGGGACTTACGTGTCCTGCAGAGGTGAATTTTGTTTCTACAGTCTGTGGGAGCCCCATGTTCAGGGCGCCAAGATGTGGTTCTCTCCTCCACGGGCGCTGTGGGCCATCGGCAGAGGGAAAACGGAGAGAAGTGGCGGAACCGGGAGCCGGGAGCCGAGCTGTCCACTGTCCACTGTCCGCTGTCTCAGGGCTGGGGTCCACAGAGCTGGGGGGATGGCGCAGGGGGATCCGGCGGGGCACAGAGGCAAGCAGATGCATATTGTATATCCTTGTGGTTCTTTATCAATTGGGGGACTTACACGTTATAGGAAAAAGGGGGCCAGGGGCATGGGAAATGGGGAAGGGACAAGGTGATTGGTTGATGGGGGTGGGGAGTTGGCAGCCTGCACAGTGATAGGTGGGTGGGACAGGTGGGTGGGGACAACCTGGGAACACCTCAATTGTGGGCTAAGAGTGGCGGGAAATACGTGATGCTAGCCACAGTCTGGTCAGTGGGGATGGGCACAAGGATGTTTTGCTGATACTCAATGCCAGTCCTGCTGAGATGGGAATGCTGGTTTCAGTGGCCAGCCCATGGGGGTGGGAGTTAGGGTAGGTGGAGCTGGGAAATGCCTACCGGATCACGGTGGTTTCACCTCCTCATACAACGTTAACCCTCTATTCTTCGTGCCCTCAGTAGCAGAGCCAACAGTTAGTGCCCAACAACTTCCCATGTTTCCTTAAATAATATATTATGAACCTTACAGACCACATGGTGACTGGGCAGCTTTTCTATCCAATTCCCCTTTTCTTTAACTAAGTAATCTAGAATAAATGTGTGATAAGACATATTTCTGTCCCTGTGTATAATTCTTTTTGCATTATAGGACAGGAACTTGGTGGTGGTGGTGGGGGGGGGGATGCAGCAGTTAAAACCAGATACAGCTGTGCCAAACTTCCCCATTACACAACCATAGATTTATTTTTGAAAGAACTTGTTATATTTCTTAGCTGTGCCTTGAACTAGTGATCCTCCAGCCTCAAATTCACTATTAGCTGAAATTTCATATGTGTGTGATTATATCTGATTAGTTTAAATAATTTCATCTATTTTAAATTTTAACTTTTATTAGTTATATCTAATTTAAATGTGTGAGATTTCAGAAAAAATAAAGAATCATATACTGTAAAAATATGTGATCTGGATCAAACAAAAAAAAAAAACAAAATCAAAATAGTAAACAAATCTCCAAGATATAAACTGGACAAAACAAATAATATGAAGATTTTCAATTTAACCATTTCATTCTAAATTAGAGAAGAAGAAAAATGCCAACAACTTGTATTTTTTTTCTATAATGCTGAAAATTTAGCATTAGCATGTAAATACGTTATGATACTCTAGAAATAATGTCAATAGGTATATTTAACTTTCCATGTGTATTTAGAGAACACATCAATCAATGACAACAATATAGTTGGTATGTTGTAAAGCTTCTATTTTAAAGTAGAACTTTAAGTGAAATTGTCAATCCAGCCATTATGAAATATTATTATGACAGGTAAGAAAATTTCGGATAATCTTATGTGTCAACTTGGCTATGCTATGATGAAACTGTAGAATAGATGTCCTTATAGTTATATATTGTAGATGTGGTTAACATTAACTGTCATCAGATTACTATTCATGGGTCTCATCTAATCAGGGATGGCCTAAGAGAAATGGTGTCATAAGAAGCAAATCTGCCTCGAGAATAAAAAAAAAAGATATTCTACCCATTGGATTTATCAATGGAATTCCAACTTTTACTTAAATGTTCAGTTGTACAGCTGGTTTATGGTACTGTCCTCCAAACAAAGCAATCATTACCATATTCATCAAAAACAGTTATGACCACTTACAAAAGATATTCCATATTGGGCCTAGTGGTGTTCCACCATTGGAGGGGCTAGGAGTTCAATGAAACCCTCATACAAGAGCTCAGCTGCCCCTGCTGTGATTGCTCTAGGCAATGAGACATGTGATCCTTTGTTCTCAAGAAAAGATAAGAGTATCTAGAAGTTGGAAGATTAGGGGATCAAGGATCAGGGACTCTATCTAGAGAACTAAGGCTAGGTCCTAATTCATATGAGGGTGAAATGTTTCACTGATACAGCTGCTTGGGCTCTTCTAAGTTCCTATAAATCAGCTGTCATCTAACCTCTCTAAGGAAGCCCAATAAACACTGTTTCATAAAGTTAGACTTTGGTGAATCATACTTTAGTAGGTTGTTGGTGTCTTACATATGTGGGGAAGCAGATACTTATATTTTCCCTGGAAATGTTTTGACTTACACTAATTAACTCTACAGATTTTGTTGGTAGTAGCATATATAATAAGGTAAGTCAATTCCTTTAAATCAAAATATATGGTATATAGTGAGACTAAGGAACACACATATATCACCTATAAGCATTTATAATGTCTTAACATATATATATATATATATATATATATATATATATATATATATATATATATATATATATATATACATTTAAGTTTAATTATAAAACATAACTTCATTTAACATGACCATGTATCAGATATTATGCTATATATCTATGATATAGTTGTGATGAATGCAAAAGCAAGCTCTTTGGCCATAAAATTGCTGATCTGTGTTGTCTGCTGACATATTTAATGTCTCTATTTGGGTACACTAGGTAATTAAAACTAATTTGGTGAAAAGGTGAATATGCACATTTGGCTTCAAAAGGAGATAAGAGAGACACAAGAATGCAAAAATCATACAGTACAATATTTACACCAAAGAGACCCATTGTAATACATTCTAATTCTGTGATTATTTTACAAGTAATGTATATACATCTCTGTATATAATGTATATACATCTCTGGAAGAATTCATGAAAACATTTGCTTCTGCTGAAGCCTGTAGAAGATTGAACAACATGAGCAGAAGGTAAAGTTTTCTGTAACCTTTATGTCCTTTGATGCAAATATGTTGAAAGAAATCTCACACTGTAAAATTAAAATTATCACAGTAGCTAAATGAAAAGGGCTTTCTTAAAGTATCCCTTAGGATTTGTTTTAGTTATCTGTCACAATATTTCAGAGATCAAATAGGTCAAAATTATTTTTCCATTGAATTTTAGATTCACTTTGAATGGAAAAGTAAAATAAAACAAGCATGCACTCATGTAAGTCTTTTTCCATGATTTCAAACATAAAATCTAATTCCCCAGATCAAGCTTTTGGCATGAGTTTTAACCAGTCGAAATGTAGAAAAGGAGTAGAGCTGCTTTTAAAGTATCAATATATTATTTACTAACATTGGAAAATTAAATCTAAATGCATTAGATTTAATTTTTTTTTCTTTTTAATACAACTGATTTACTTTTAAAACTTCCTTGCATAAAGTCCATAATATAACTAAAGCCTCTTTTATCTGTCCATCAACCAATGATTTTTTTCCTTCAGAAACATGGGTGATCCATATCTTTTAAACAATCCACCTCTAAGCATTTATTTATTTATTTTCATTTTTAAACATTTTATTGCCTTAAAGTTATATAAACACAATATGCTCAGCATCATAGTTTATTAGATAAAGCCATTGAATCCATGATGAAATTCCCTTTTATGCATTAGTTTTTCTCCCATCCCCCATGACTTTTAAATTCTTTCCGCTCCTTCTTCCACAAATTTCCCTGAGTTATAGTGGGTGAATTCAAATTTTCCATAGTTACTATGTTTGTAAAAGTCTTTAAATTTGTGTTCTGGACAATTTTGGGCACCCTTGGTGCTTCTCTCCATTGCCCTTCCATAGGTTATCTGCCTTGCTGTGAGAATAGATGTTTTGCTTTTCATACCAATTCCTTAGAGATTTTGTTTGAGCTCTAAATGGATCGTCTTCTGTTGGGCACTGCTTGTTGGCTCTGCTACTGAGGGCACAGAGAACAAAGGGTTAAGGATGTCTGAATAAGGTGAAACCCCAATATTTCCATAGGCGTTTTCCAGCTCCATCAACCCTGACTCCCAAAACCCTGTGGGCAAGCCACAGGAACCAGCATTCCCATCTCAGCATGAATGGCAATGGTTATCAGACAAACTTCATTGTACCCATCCCCATGGACCGTGGCTAGAATCATATATTTCCTGCTATTCAGGCCCCCCAAATTAGGTATTCTCAGGTTGTCGATACTCACCTATCCCAGTGCAGGCTGCTAACTCACCACACCGACCAACCAATCTTTCTCTTCTCTATTCCCCATCCCCCTGGTCCAGTTTTTCCTATAAATGTAAGCTCTCCCAATTGAATAAAGAACCACGTGGATACACTATACACATCTGCTCACGTCTGTGTCTCGCTGGAACCCCGTGTGTCGGCCCCCAACTCTGGGGAACCGCCCTGAGACAGCGGAGCAGCAACCAGCCTTAGCTCAGCTTCCCACAGTTTCACCGTTTTCCCTCCTCAGAGGCTAATGGCACCCCCAGAGGTGAAAACAACATCTTGGAGCCCTGAATGTGGGGCTTCCACAGACTGAACAGCGTTCACCTCTGCAGGACACATAAGTCCCCCCTCACAAGGGAAAATCAAAGATCACGCCTCCAAACTCTCATTTCCTACTTTGTTTTCGGTCCACACCATCGTGAGGGACTTTCCTAAGGCTAAAAAAGCAACTGATTTCTCTCGGCTGAGGCCACTCTTCAGCAGAGAAGGAAGGCTTTTAGCTGGAAGGATTGACCCCTACATCCTCCAGGTGTTGGCAAATGACCATTCTATCAAAGTCTCTGTCTGGAATCAAATCGGTCACACAATGACCCAATAAAAGTCTTTAGAGTGGGTGACCGAATTCTGAAATTTGTGGTGAGGCTGGCGTTTGAACTATTAGGGAATTCCCCTCACTGTCAGTCAGTAAAGGAACATTGCCTAACAGTCTCAGCGCTTCTACATCTTTTGCAATCATGGGAAATTTCTCGTCCAAAAAGAAAAGCTCTCCAGTCAAGGCATTACAGGCACTCCTAAAATCATAAGGACTTAAGCTTTGCAAGAAAAAAGCTACTTCCTTCTGGGAGGAAGCCCTTATGATCGTTCCTTGGATAGATCCCAACAGCCCCTATGATTCACAAGTGTGGTTCCAAATAGAGGGCCTAGCTAGAAACAAAAAAAAAAAAAAAACCCTCCCCTTCATTTCTCCCAATACTAGCAGTGATAAAACAAGGTTTAAATAAACCCAAAATAAAATCTGACCCTAAAATACAAAAGAATGCCAATTCTAATAAAAAGGGCCCTGAGGATCACTCAATGACAGATATACAGTCTCTTAAAAATGCATAGAAGAATTAAAACAAATATTCATATGTGCCGCTGCACAACCAGCATGCTGAAACCTGAGCCTCCCCAGCTGCAGTCTGGCTCGCCCACCAGCCTTTCTAGAGAAAGCGCTGTTAACCCCTCAATGCCTAGATCTGTCTATCCAGCTTTACCTTTGCCTAGTACCAGAGGAATCAAAATCCAAAACAGCCCTCTCAGACCTTCCTGTAGTTTCAAAGCAGCTATGCGAAATCTCCCCTGCTCCCTCGGAGGAGCCACTTATGATCTCACAATGGCTATGTGAAATTTGAGATCAAAATTGGAATACTGAAACACAGGAAGCTAAAACTATCTCGGCTTTTCCAGTAAATATTCAGCCAACTAGGTCCAAGTCCTCCGACTGGTACCCATACCAAGGGAGTGAATTAAAAGAACTGAAACAGGCTGTTAGAGAAGATGGAGTACATGTTCCATGGACCAAATCCCTTCTCCACAGCATGTGTGGAGCACTTAACACCCCACAAGATTGGTGGGATATGTGTAGGTCCTCTCTCGCCAGTGCCCTGTTCCTCCAATGGGAAGCACTTTGTAGAGATGAATGCCTCCAACAAATAAGGAATAATGAAGTTCGCCAGGAAACTCCTTGGGGCTTTGATGAACTATTTGGACAGGGCAACTTTTCCATGGGCATAGAGCAAGCCTGACATCCTCCTGAATATTATGAACAGGTTCTCCTGTGTGTCATCCAAGCATGGCATAAAACTATGCCCCAATCTGACTCCCAAGATGATGCATCCTCTTTGCTGCTCAGCCGACAAAAGCCGAAAGAGCCTCTCTCTGATTTTATTCTAAGAACTAAAACTAATTTAGAGAGAAAAATCCCTAATACAACTGTCAGAGACATAGTCATTAGGACCATATTATGGGATGGGATGACTCCAGAATATAGGTTAGCTTGCCAAAGACTAAAAAATGAGCATTATGACAAGTGGATAGTTGCAACACAAGACATAGGAACAGTGTCTCATAAAACTGCCTCTCTGGTGCAGGCTCTCACCACAGCATTACACCACCAGGTAAAATGCTTTACCTGTGTTGAGGAAGGACATTGGAAAACAGAATGCCCAACTCTAGAAAACATCTTAAGTAAGGCCCCTCCTGATAAAACCCCTCCACCAGCAGTTTGCCCAAGGTGTCGCAAAGGATTTCATTGGAGGAGAGACTGTCGTGCCAATTATGATAAGGATGGCAAACCCTTAAAGCCTTTAAACTCGCAAAGGGGCACCCCCAGACTGGCCAGTAAGGGGGAACTCCCATGACATCCAATGGGTGACGACTCTATTTGATGGAGCTCACCCAAAATTACTTCTAGAACTAGGAGGGAAATCTTTCAAATGCCTCATAGATACAGGTGCAGACAAAACTATTCTAAAGCAATCTGAGATCCCACAACACTGGGAGCTCATCCCAGGACCACAGCTAATGGGATTAGGTGGTCCGTCTCAAGCTTATATAACTAAAGAAACATTTAAATGGAAAGACCCCGATGGAACCACAGGCCTTATCAGGCCATTAGTGGCAGATGTTACAACTAACCTACTGGGAAGGGATATCCTAGAAGCTCTTGATGTTGTAATTGCTAGCAATGTAGAAAAGAAAAGAAATACAGGATCATAGAAACTGCCCTGAACAATGTCACCCCCAATCCTAAGGGCCACTGTCAAGTATGATACTCCCTGACTAGAATGGCTCTCTGACGAGCCAATTTGGGTGGAACAGTGGCCTTTAACAAGGGAGAAATTAAAAATCCTAAATCAGCTGGTAACTGAACAACTCCACCTTAGTCATATCTGCCCCTCCAGGAGTCCAGGGGAGTTAAGTCCATTTATATTCAGTGATATAACTATGAGGTTTGCTTTGAGCCCTGCCATGATGAAGAGTTAATGGGGATTTTTGTCTGTGCTGCTGTTATTGTGACTGTGATTGTCGTGTCTGATCTCTGGTACTCTTCTGAGGAAGATTTCTTGTATCTTCTGTGTGGGATATCTCTTGCAGGATCTTCTGAAATTGTGGCTTTGTTTTGAAATAGTCGTAGAGCTGTTTTACTACATGGAACACTTTCACTTTTCCATCTATCATGAGGGATAGCTTTGCTGGGTACAGTAGTCTTGGTTGAAAGCCATACTTCTTTAGGCCCTGAAAAGCATTATTCCAAGCCCTTCTGGGTTTCATGGTTTCTAATGAGAAGTCTGAGGTAAGTCTGATGGGTTTTCCTTTATAAGTTACGGTTTTCTTTCCTCTAGCAGCTTTGAGTATTTTCTCTTTGCTTTCTATGTTAGGCATCTTTATTAAAATGTGTCTTGGAGAATTTCTCTTCATGTCAAGTTTGTTTGGAGTCCTCTGTGCCCCTTGAAAGTTGAATGGACTTTATCTTGTTAGATAAGGAAAGTTTTCTTGAATAATTCTGTTGAAGATATTTCCTATGCCCTTAGCCTGGGCTTCTTCTCCCTCAGGGATAACCATGATTCTAATATTGGTCCTCTTTATTGTATCCCATAGATCCCTCAAATTTTGTTCACTTGATATCTTGAATTTATTGAAACTTATGACATCCTTATTAATTCCTTCTTATTTGTCTTCTACTTCTGAAAGTCTGTCCTCCAGATTATCAACTCTGGGACTTAATGATTCAAGGGAGTTTTTAACATCTCATTTTCATTTTTGGTTTCTGCTATAATTTTATTAACAGCCTCTAATTCTTTGGTGAGATCCAATTTCCCATCTATTTTTGTTTTTGCTTGGGATTCATGATAATCCTTTTTTAGTTTTCTTAAATCCTCATCAAATTTAATCAATTGATTGTCCAGCTCTTCCCTTAGTTGATTAATCTTTAATTCAATTAATGTATTTCTGAATTCATTCATATTTCTCTCCATCAAATTCAGTTTGGAGTCTATGCTTGAGTAAGAGAGCTTCATCTCATTCATGTCTTTTCTCATAGTTTCCATATCAGCCCTTAACTGCTTCATATTTGCATTGCCGTTGTGGTCAGGAGTCACATTATTCTCTCTTTGCGATTGTGTATGAGCTACCTCTACTTCCTTGTCACTTTCATGTTCCATAATGGGACTAGGGGCCCTGTGTTGGGGAGTTCCATTTTTCCGTTGTTTCCTGCCCATGCCCAGGTAGGGAAGTGGGACTCAGGTACCCTGAGGAGTGCTATTCAGCCCACTTTACTTCCTGGCAGTAGCGCGTGGTCCCTGGTACTCGCAGAGAGCGCCTGTGCCCTCCTGGGAGGTACCTGTCCGATGAACCAGCCTCTGACAAGTTCCCCAGGTATATGCCTGATGACTGGCCCCAGAAACAAGCTAGGTCGGCTGCCTGTTTATGTGGGGTGGCAGTTCGTGGAGAGGATTGCATCTGAGGATTGCGTGCTCCCACACGGGGAAGCCACTCAATTGGCTCCGCAGTCTGGGAACCTGCCGCGAGGGGCCAATGTTGGGTGTTTGGGTTGGGCAGGGTTCAGCTCTGTGTTCCCCTGCGGAGCTGAGAGCAGCTGGTGAGAGCTTATAGGGGGGAAGGTTTGGCTCTCTGCTCCGCAGGGGAGGTGAGAGCCGCTGGTGAACCCCGTCTGCTCTGGCCCAGGAGGTGGGGGAACTCCTTGAGTCTTTCCCCATTGAGTGTGATTTGGCCTTCAGGGGATTTGTAAATGGCCTTTATTATGTTTAGCCTTAGGCCTTCTTTTCCAAGTCTCTGAAGTGTCTTGATCATGAAGTGGTGTTGAATTTTATCAAAGGCTTTCTCTGCATCTATTGAAATAACCATGTGTTTTGGTTTATTTGGCTGAGTTTATTAATGTGGTGGATTGTGTTTATTGACTTCCATATGTTGATCCAACCCTGCATACCTGGGATGAAGCCAACCTGCTCAAGGTGGATAATACTTTGGATGTGTTCTTGGATTCGGTTTGCAAGGATTTTACTCAGAATTTTTGCATCTAAGTTCATCAGGGATACAGGTCTATAGTTGTCTTTTATGGATTTGTCTTTGTCTGGTTTGGGTATTAGAGTGATTCAAGCATCATACAAGGAGTTTGGAAGAGTTCCCTGTTCACCAATGTCATTAAAGAGCTTTAGAAGGAGTGGTTTCAGTTCTGTAATGAATGTTTGGTAGAATTTGGCTGAGAATCCATCAGGACCTGGACTTGTTCTTCTGGGTAGGTTTTTAATTACGTTTTCATAGTCAGTGGATGTAATAGGCTTATTTAGGAAATTTATCTGCTCCTGATTTAGCTTTGGTAGATGATAACTGTCCAGGGATTCATGCATTTCTTCCAGGTTCTCCAGCTTTGTGGAGTATAGGTTTTGGAAGTAAGACCTGATGATTCTTCCAATTTCATTGGTGTCTGTAATGATCTCTCTTTTATCATTTCCAATTTCTTGATTTGGGCCCTCTCTTTTTTCTGCTTGGGTAGGTTGGCTAAGGGTTTGTCAATCTTGTTTATATTTTCAAAGAACCAGCTCTTTGTTTCATCAATTTTTCTAATTATATTGGGATGGAAAGTTCTATATGTTTCTGTTAGTTCTAGCTGGTCTATGATCTTGTTAATGTTCTATTATTTCTCTATTTGTCAGTTACTTCTCCAGATGTCGTTACAGCACGGGTCCCTGGCCCCCTGCTAAATGAGCCTGTCTCTCTGACCAGCAGGAGACCTGGCTCAATTGAGGAAAGGTGAGTGAGGTGGCTGGACAATCACACGCAGCCGGGAGAAGTGTCCAAGCAGATCTCAAAACTTTATTTTAGCATCCAACCTAATATACAATCTAGGGATGTGTTTCATTGCCTTATCTCTTACAAAAAGGGGGCTCAGTAAACAGGAACACAGCTAAGAAAACTCAGCCAGCAGGAGTAAAACCTATTAGCAGTTGTAAACAGGATTTAGGGCTTTCAGCCATCCCCCCTGTCTCCTGGGGGGCACAAGTATGCTAGGAACAAAGGCATGAGCTACCATGCTCGGACTCTCATCCTAATGCATATTAAAACTTAGCTCTCAGATATACAGCCAGGCTGGGTCCGACATCTCACTCTTTTCTGTTTGCTTGTAAGCAGGAGAGTTGGGCCACACACTCTAGGACCACCTCATACTTGTCATAATTGTGGGGGAGTTTAGCTCCAAACAGAACCCCTCAGACCCCAGAACAAGGAGTGAGCCTCCAAAGTAGGCCCCTCATATCCTGAGAGAAAATTACTGTTGGGGAGACAATATCTGGACCCTCAAAGCCATGAGCTGTATCTCACTGACTTAAAAGCAATTAGCCTACCCATGGAGACTGTATGAAGCAAGATTGAGGAGGCTTTATCCTGTTCTCTAAGCCCCTATTGTTCATTTAAGGGAGTCCTTAATGACTCCTGTAGATTAAGAAAAGTATAATATAAAAGCACAATATTTCTTTATTCACCCCTACCTTAGGAAATAATATAACATATAGCATAATATTTTAGCCCCTAAGGAATAACATATAATATAATATAATACTTTCTCACCCCCAAGAAATAACATAAAACATAGTATAATAATTTTTCATCCCCAAGAAATAACATAACACATTTAGTCATTGTCTATTTTGGAGGACCACTCCAGACAAAGATTTTAACAGTTGTTTGAAGGGAGTTTTGATTAGACTCTGTTAATGTCCATCTCTGCTCCAGCAATACCAAATCTCAGGGCATAGGCCAGGGTAGCTGTTTCTTGTCCTTCTCAGCAGAGTGGGGGCGATGGCCTGCGGGGGCAGAGTGCAATTTAGCTGCAGCAGCAGCATCTGTGGGGGCAGGGTGTCATTCTGACTGCATAGATTTGGGAGCAACTCCTTCAAGTCCTGTCGTTTGTCAAGATGACTGCACTCTGGACCTTTAGAAGACATGGGAGGCAGCTTGTATCCACAAGAGTCCCCACATTCCTGTAAAGAAGCACAAATGTCTTGCTTTTCAGGTATCATCCACAAGTGATTATTCATGTGGGGCAGGTCTCCCCAATGGGAAGGACACAGCCAAATCCTCTCCCATGTACTTGGCAACCTTGTGTGGAGTTTTATTCCTAAACTTATATAATTCCCCCCTCTCCTGAGGATACCCCAACTGCTGTTGGGAAATGTGGATGAAGAAATCTCTCTCTGGTCTTTTTCCTGCTGAATAGGACACGAAGTTAAGGCAACTGGGGGTATTCCTCAGAGAGGGGAGGGTCCCTATCTAAGGCCCAAGAGAGAGACCCATTAGGCATATTATACATTGCCAAGATTTTGTCCTGTCTCACATTGTGAGGCAGGAGGTAGGGTGACTCCTCCAGACGAGGGAGTGTTCCATATAGGGTGTCCAGTGGAGAGTGGTTCACTAATAGGTTGCTGTCCACCGTAGGAACTCAGATCCATCCCCAGAATTGTTTACTGAGTGGCATCATAGCATCTGATATGGTCTCAGATGGTTCCTGTATGGCTTGCAAAGCATAAGATATATATTAATAGTTATCAAGAGAAATAGATATAGCACTTTATTTTAATAATAGCACAAGTGTTATTATAGACAAGCATCGTTTTTGAAGCATTTTCAGAAATAAGTCCAAATATAGAGATCTAACCTGGAAGTCACCAGATCAAGAACAGTCTAGAAAGACAGTATCTATGTTGGAAAACATACCAATTATTCAGGAGGGTTTGGAAACTCAAAGTGTAGAGGCTGAAATAGTTTTTCTCAGATGAGTTAGTTTAAATACACAAAATAATACAATTTTTGAAATAATATCTTAGATGGAGACTCTGTGATTATCCACAATGAAGCAGAGTCCAGTCCTCTTAAATCAGAATAGCTGAATTCTAATATCAATCTGATTTTGAAAAAGAAAACATGTGACAACCAATGTTGTTAGCTTAACATTAGGCCTTAATTAATCTGACATATAGTAATGATTCTTATAAACATAAGACAATTATGTTTATCCATGACAGAAATTATATATAAGCTTAAGTTCCTTCAACCTATTTACCTAATAGCAAGATAGAAGCCACAATGGCTGAAATTAAACCTTAAGTTGCAAAAATCCAATGATGACCATTTGATAGCATTAGTATAAACAAATAGAAACCATTTAAACCCACAATGTTTTTAGATGTGAGAACATTATTTTAGAAAATTAATACCAGTAAGCAACCTTTATCTAAAAACTTAATTTTTCAATAAATAATATACTGACAAAGAAATATAGAAGAGTACTTTTTGTATATTTCTTAACCCATAAACAATTTAGTCACTGACCAATAGCTATAACTGGAGTGATCAGGTCCAGTCCCCAAAATTAATTTTTTATTAAGAGACTGAGCAAATATATTTAGCAACCACTATATATAGAAATTTGTACTTGCCTAATGAGTATAACTATTAAAGAGTATCTCTAACCATTGAACAGCCTGATCCTTAACATATACCTATAAATAAGACACTTTCTAGGGGCATTCTCCTCCTCTTTTTTATTTATAAGCAAGCAGAAAACATATAGCACTTATAGTATACAATTTCTCTAACCATTTAGCAAGAGATGAGAAAAGAAACCTTATTTCTTGACTCAGTTTACCCATATAATCATTGACTCTAGCATCACAAGGTCACAAATCTCCTCATTTTATTTCCCTTACATTCATCAATAAACCAGTTGGCCAGACCAGTTTATAAGGAAGTATTGGAAATATGTCTGTTTCTGGATCTGTATCCAATGAGCTCTTTTGAATACAGAGTCAGATTGAGCACAATAATATCGTGGTTTTTCCATTTTTGTTTAGTCCAAGATTGAGAACCAGTACATATGGCTTTTATAGAATTGGCATCTAACACATATTTACCTTATATAGAATTAGAGAAATCATACCAATCTGACTTAACTATTAAATTATATAAAATAATAAAAATAGACATCCTTATTAATAGGAAATTAGACATTTTTACTCCCTGGGGTTAGCCCTGAGTGACCATATTCAGCCCCAGGGGTCCTCTACCTGGATTTCTGGATTTCTGACTGGCTGAAAGATATCACTTCTGTGGCATATTTTCTAAATATGAGAAAATAGCAGACATATTATAACCCAAACTGGAGACTTTCTTGTACCAAATCCTTAAGTATCAGAGACATTGCATGCCATGAGGCTTAACTCACTTTTACATTTGTATAGACTCTGATGGGTTTGCCTTTATATGTGATTTGCTCTTTTATCCTCACTGCATTTAAAATCATCTCTTTGCTTTCAATGTTTAGGGTTTTTACTATAATATATTTCAGGGAAATTCTTATTTGGTCCAGTCTGTTTGGTGTTCTGTGTGCTTCCTGTATCTGAATGGGACTCTCCTTCACAAAAATGGGGAAGTTTTCTTCAATAATTTTGTTGAATATGTTCTCTATGCCCTTTGTCTGACTTTCTTCCCCCTCAGGTATACCCATGATCCAGAGATTTGGTCTTTTAAGGGTATCCCAAAGATCTCTCAGATTTTGTTCACATGTTTTTTTGAACCTATTCAGGTTTTTTATTTCCTTATCATTATCTTCTGTTTTATCTTCCACATCTGAGGATCTGTATTCCCAATTATTAACTGTAGTGGTGAGGGATTCTAGAGAGGTTTTTATTATTTTCATTTCGTTCTTTTTTTATACAGCTTTTTGAATATTGTCTATCTTTATGTTAAATGGTGTTTTAATTTCAAGGTTTGACTTACTGGTTTGTGATGCTCATTCTTGTATTTGTTTATGTCTTCTTTCAGTTTGGTTAGCTGATTCTTGAGTTCTTCTGTTTGCTTGATTGCCTTTAGTTCAGACACTGACCTACCTTTGTCCATCTGTTTCAATTATATTAAGCCTGGTGGCAAACCTTGTGAGTTGACTCTGTACCATTGCTCAGTGATTTTCCATACTTGCTTCTATTTCTATCTTTAGCCTCTTAATTGGGTCAATGTCACTTCTATCCAGACTTAGTGTTCTCTCATCGTGGGCTTGCGACTGTACACCCTCTTTCATGGTTTCACTGTTGAGTTCCCAATTGGGACGTGATGTGACACTCAGCTGTTTTGTTCTTCTTTCCTTGTGTTTTGCCCATTTTGGATCCACTTAGCAGGGTTGGGAGGTGACCTTGTGTTGAGTTCCCATGAGCGGTGTGGGCTGGGTGTGCTCTGGATTTCACAAGCAAGGTGGGGCACACAGATGTTTTTCCTAGGTCTGTGTGTGCCCTCAGATATACAGCAGGCCTAACAAGTGTATTATGGCCAGTGGTTGGGGCTAGGTGCAGCCACACTCCAGTTCCGTTGCTGGCTAGTGTGATTCCAATGCAACTGCAGACATAAGCTGTGCCTGCTTGTGCATGTGTGGGGCTGTGGGCGGGGTGTTTCCTCAGAGAGAGTCCTGCTGGCAAGGGTGCAGGCCAGGCTTTGATCCTATGGTGAGAGCCCACTGGCTAGTCCACGGGTGGTACTGTGCTCTACAGGCTAGGCCATGGGTGGTGCTTTGCTCATAAGCTGTTGTGGGTGAAGTTAGGGCTGCACGTGTAGGGGAGGGAGCCTACAGTCAAGGCCATGGGTCATGTGATCTGTGTGAATTCAGCCTGGACCTACCCAGCAAGTACAGGGTGGCACTGGGTTCGTGGGCCCTGTCTGAGGCTGGCCAGACAGCTAAGCAATGGCACGGGTACCTGATGCCCAACATGGACTGCTGTGAGGCCAGCCTGGCAGCTATGGTTAGCCTGGCGGTCCTGGTACCCGCCTGGTGTCTACTTGTGCTGGGCAGTTTTGGGGTGCCTGGGACCCAACTGAGGCAGGGGACAACCTGCTGGCAGTTATGGGGTGCCTGGGACCCAACTGAGGCAGGGGACTACTGGCCCAGTAGTTATGGGGTGCCTGGGACCCGCCTGAGGAAGGGGACTGCCAGCCTGGTCATTTCTGGGTGCCTGGGACCCACCTGAGGCAGGGGACTACCTGCACACAGTTATGGGGCACCTGGAACCCACCTGAGGGAGGGGAATACCTGCCAGCAGTTACAGGGTGCCTGGGACCCACCTGAGGCATGGCCCTGCCCTCTGGGTGGCTGTAGACTGCATGTCTGCTCACCAGCCGATGTCTGCCTGCGTGTGTGAGCATGGATCCAGGACAAGTGCACCCTTGAATCCGGAGGTGTGGAAGGGTCCCCGGGAGGGAAAGGTGCCCAGCAGCAAGGGCTCAGGTCAGCAGCTTCTGGGAGGAGACATTGGGCAATGGCGGGAGCTTGGGGTGGGTGAGGGTTGGCTATCTGTTCCTCAGTCTGGGCTGGTGCAGGAGTTGGGGAGTTGCTCTGCCTTGGTTCAGGGCTCTGGGTTCGGGGTCTGGATACAGCTGGATTATCAAGCCTTTATGGAGTGTGTCCTGGTCAGGCTGCGATACTCCTCTGGCATCTTGCTCTTCCCCCCATGCATTGGATTTCTGAATGGAAATTTATTGGCAATCTCAATGTTGCTTCTGTGATGATGTGTTCTACAGCCCTCTTGGTGAAGGCTAAGTTTTATTTTCCTCCACCTTTATTCTTTAAATATTTATGCCAACTTTCAGCAGACTTTATCACATTAAATAATCAGATTTTATGTACCATACCAACATTTCACTTTTTCAATGTCACTGAAATATCTGGGTGCAAATTGTCAGAGATAAGTAGGTTGCTTTCACAATGGTAATATTGAGAATTACCTTCAGCTCATTGACTAACTTCTGCTTCTTATAATAACACATGACAAAAAGGTTAGTAATTAGGGGAATTAAAAATAGAATCAAGCACATCTGATGGAAAAAATGTATCAGGAATCTTGTTACTAATAATACCTAAGTTGTATTTTTTGGCACCAAAAACAATAAAATTTCTAAATGTTTATATACAAATTACCTGTTTTTCCAAATGAGTTTCACACTAGTTTTGTACAGTGTCAAAGGATAAAAAGTAAATGAAACCCCAAATTAAAAGAATTTGTAGATAATGTGGAGCTTGGGCTACTGGCCTATTATTTCCAGCCAAAATCACAAGCATTCTAATCTCCTATATTGAGATTCATTGTGTAGGTTTTATAAAGTAGGTGACTTTTATTTTTTTTTTTAAAAATATTTATTCATTTTCAAGCAGAGAGAGAGAGAGAGAGAGAGAGAGAGAGAGAGAGAGAGAGAGAGAGAGAGTACACCAGGGCCACTACCTTGTGGGTGTGGCTTATGTGGGACCTGGGGAATTGAACCCAGGGCCTTAGGCACTAGAGGCAAGTGCCTTAACCGCTGAGCCATCTCTCCAGCCCTAAAGTAGGTGACTTTTAATGAATGTAAAACCAAATACTTTTGTAGGCAAGATACAGCTCTATCTGAGCCTGGGAAAATGTTTTTACACAAAATCTTCCCCAGGATAACACCTCAGAATTCTATCTCTGATAAGCCCCTTTTGAAAAGACCTCTGCAGAGAGCCCAATCAACATTTATATGGTCACCTATTGACTCTTGATAGACAACCCCCTAAGGAGGCCCAGGCCCAGGAAAACTTTATCTACAGCCTTAAGAGATACTCCAGAGAGCCTTTACACAGGGAAATGACTTTAGACCAAAGAGATGTCTGTCCACTCCACTGGTTGCTGAATAAAAAAATCCTTGTCTGAGCATGCTCGAATCAGGTGTACCTTCTGCCTTAATTTCCTTACATTTTCATACTTGAGCAAGGGTTTAACACTGCTTGGTTTCATTATTCCTCTCCTACTTTTAGAAAGATGCCAGGTAATTGTAGGATGCTGAGGAAGCTGGAAGGGATACAGAAATCCAAAATTTGACCCACTATTTATCAACTTCTAGAATACCTTTGTTCCTCTGGATCATAAATCATTTAATGAAATGGATGGGGACAAAATCTTTCATGTAATCAAAGAAACATTCATTGAACATAAAATATATTACAATATATTAGCATATTTTAAAGGATGTCAGACAGAATAATTACACTTCTAGAAATTTAAACATTAACTGTAGTGGTAGTTGTTTGAATATTGAAGATTCCTGATTAAAGATGACAATTGGCATAATGAAACAGAGCACCCAAGACCCAAAGCCCTTCCCCTCCTCAATATTCCAGTCACTATTTTGTAAGAGGTACTCAGATGCTTTTGATGGTCTACTTTGTAGGGTAGCTGGTAGATATGCCCAGTGATTTCACAATGATGCACCACACTTTGAGTTGCTCATAATCCCGCATAAGCAAACTCCAAAAGCTCATTGTTTCTTCATTCTTGGATAGAATCCATTCCTTGGTGTTTTGGGATCATCTATTTGGATGAAGATATTTTTTTCCTCTTTTTTAAGTTGGGAGATTTTTAATATGTTTATTATCAATAATTAGATAAATTGCATGAAAAAATCTTGTGATGGTACCCAATGTCCCTCCTCTCTGTCCCTAACCCACTGGGGACCACCCTCATTGCACATATTAGATCTGTCCATGGGGTAGATGCTTATGAATTGCACAAGAAGAAGACAGTTTTCCCCTTTGTGTGTGGTTGCTGAGTGTGAGAGGGAATGTCTCTGGATATTCTCCCCCACCTTGGCTCTTACATTCTTTCCACCCCCTTTTCTGCTCAGTTCCCTGATTCATGATGGGTGACTTTTATGTCAGCTTTATTGTTGAGGTTTTGATTATCTCTGGTCTTCTGTTTTGTGTTGTGTTTGGTATTGTTGGTGTCCATCTCCATTGACTTTTAATGGGTTATCAAACTTGCTGTGGTGATAAATCTCTTATCTCGCCACTTTGTCATATGTTTCATTTGGGCCCTCTATGATAACAGGGGTGGTTCATCTTGAGCCAGGATGTCAGCCAACATCCCATGGCTTATTGGTGGAACTGTGTTGTCCATTGCTCTCGTCCTTTATATATCCCCCAAAGGAGCTGTGCCACTATCTAAAGCAATAAATCTAGGTGATGTTCATAGTAAGACTGTATGCAAAATAAAGAATATATTTTAACTTTCGTATTTTGCTCTTTTCCAAAAAATACACTAGTTTAATATTGCTTTCTATTTCATGAACTTCATACACAAACAAAAAATAAAATAAATTAAAATTGATGGAGGAATATTTCAAAAAGGAAGGGGATCAGTGATAATGGGAGCAATAGAAGAAAAATGGAGGGACTTGAATGTGCTAAAACACTTTATTTACATGTATGAAAATGGCATAATAAAACACATTTTATGCAATAAATATGTAATAAAAAACCTTCCAGTTTAATGTGTTATAGGATCTCTCTCTAAAATAATATTCCAACCACTCTTAATTAAAAGGGGAATATGGTATCACTGTATTGTTGAAGTAGGAACAGTAGTATCATATTTTCATCCCTTTATTATATATGCATGTATATGTATATATTAAGGTCTCATTCCAGTGCAAATGAATGAATGGCTTCTTTACCTAAGTCCTAGGGAATGGAACATGTGCCAGCGTGCTTTGCAAGCAAGCACCTTTAACCACTGGAGCATCTCCCAATCCTTCAACAGATTCTATTGAAAGGATATGTTGAATTGAAGAAAAGTGGGCTTTCCAAAATAATCCCCTTTTCTGATATTAAATCCTTTTGAATATTATGTAGTTGACCAAATATATAGAAGATTCAGACTTTACATTTGGCAAATGAGACAAGGGATTATTATCGTGTCCACACTGACATTGCTATCCACCATTCACTTTTGCTATATCCAATAATTTCTCATATTACCAGGTGACCCATGATTTTGTATTAAAGATTCTCAAAATCACACAGGAAGTAACCATGCTTGATATTCTTTAACACATTATTTCTTAAATATTTTTAATTCAATGACATCATCTTCCCCCCAAAATAAATTAGTAATTCTGTGAGATACTTTTCTGTAGAACCCAATATGATGAAACATTGCTCTGTGACCAATTATTGCAGTACTTATGTACAGTAATTGTACCTTGATTTCATCTATATGTGTCTTTTCAAACAATCTTTTTTATTTTAAAATAAATAATATTTTTAAAAAAGGTATTAATAATGAGAAGAAATTTTTCTGTCTCCTCATGTCAGATTGCTTGGAAGTCTGCCACAGCTTAAAGCTTTTTATGAGAAGTTTGACAACTGAGCCTCATTCATGTTCCCTTATGAATTCTTCCTCCCCACTCATTGTTCCCTTTCTATATTCATGATCTTCATTCAATGCATTTCTCACACATACATGTGTACAAATGTACAAATTAAAATACTAATCACATATGAGAAAAATGTGTATTAGACTTTCAGTGCTTGACTAATGTTAATTCATATAGTAAGTTCCATATGGTTTCCTGCTTACATCATGGCTGAATAAACTCCCACTGTAAATATCTTCTTTATCAATTCATCTGTTGGACAGATAGACTGTTCCCAATTCTTAGTTATGTGACTAGTTTGGTAATAAACATAGAGGAATCACTGTGGTAAAATCCTTTATATATATACTCAGGGGTGATATAGTTGGGTCATGTAGTAGTGTAGTTGTAAATGTTTTAGTTGTTTAAAGAACTTTAATAACTTCCATAGCAGCTACACCAATTTACATTCCCACCAAAAGTGTATTAAGGAAGGATACCGCTTTCTTCCACATACTTGCCAGCATTTTTGATATTTATTTAGTTTCAGTTTTAGATTCAGTATTTTTTTTTGTTTTTTATGATTTTTAAAATTTTATCTTTATTGCCCAAAATTAGATATGTTGATTGAGTAAATATTATGCTTATATTCCCATTTCCCTCTCCACTGTTCCCAATCCACTGTTTATCCTCCTTGGTGGGCACACTGGATCAATCCATGTGGCAAGGAGGAAACAAGGTTACCCTCTCCTTTATGAATTGTAGCTGAGGGGGGTAATGACTCTGGGTAATCTCTCCCACCATGGCTCTTAAAGTCTTTCTGCCCCCTCTTCTGCTCAGTTCCCTGAGTCATGGAGAGTGAGTTTTAAGTCTGTTTCATTGTTGTTGCGACCTTAAGAGTCTCTTTGTTTGTATTTTAAGTTGTGTTGGTAGTCGGTGGTGTCTGTCTTGCTGACTTATCCTGAGTTGACTGATTGGCTGTGGTTATAGGTCTCTTTCTTGGCCCACCACTGTCTCAAGTGTTTCACATGGGGCCTACACAGTAGGCCTGCGGTGGTTCATCTCTTGCTGTTATATCACCCTGAAGCCTGCGGCTCATTGGTTGAGTTGGAATGACCAGAGATCGCTCACTGCCTTCTGAAAAATACAAACAGAATCTCCATCACAGAGTGAGATTGGTATAGGTTAAATGAGATACACATTTCTAATTTTGCAAAATTCTATTGAAATTAGCCTCTCTGTAGTGCTCTAGTAATTTTTTTTGAGCCCCAGCTTTTGATTCCTGTAGGGTTTCGCCCTGAGTCTCAATTCCAGTTAAGGGTTCCTTGTCACTGAGTGGATTTCTTGGCCAATTTAAAAGCTGTTGAATACCACCCCTCCCAGGTTTTGGTGCCTCTATTGCACCAGTGATCATTTCTTGGTCTGTTGATCTCTCCCAGAAAGAAGTGTGTTTAGCCTTCTCATGGCAACAGTCTGAATTTTGTATCCATGGTCTCTGCTTTCTCCATAAATCATTGACCAGTTTCACCTGGTAGTTTATGTTCTGCCTTCCAGCATTGCACTTGCTACCATCTGGGGACTGGATACCATTCTGGATCTCACAGGGTCTCTCAGTGTTGTTCAATGTCTTTCTGTGTTTTTTTTTTTTCAGCAATAGGATCTTACCTTTGACCTAGGGTGGGTATTCAAGACTTTTGGCAAAAACCTGTCTTGTTTTGGGGACCTTGTAGGTTGCTTTGATTCACAGCTCACAATTTTATTGTAGTCACTCTGACTGAGGTGAGATAAAATTGCAAAGAGCTTTTAATTTGCCTTTACCTAATGCCTAAATATTTTGAACATTTCTAGAGAAATTTATTCACCAGTAGTTTTTCATATTCTGAGAACTGTCTGTTCAGATCATTATCCCAATTACTGATTAGAAAATTTTGTGATTTATTGTTTTTGTAGTCCCAGATATACATTCTGTCCAAAGTATAATTGGGGAAATATTTTCTCACATTCTACAGACTGACTATTCACCCCAGTGAGGGTTTCCTTTTTGCTGTTCACAGCCTTTTTAATTGTAAGTAGTATAGAGTAGGCATTTATCTCAGTAACCCATGAACCTTCCCCTAAATTAATCATAGTATATGTCAAAGGTTCTGGAAAGTTTTGCTGTTACTTTTATTTGATTCTTCAAATTACGTCCTGATTTTTGGTTTCCAATTGCTTGCTAGTTTGACTCAGATCCTTTGACTCTCACTTGGTTTCCACACTGGTGAGGTATATTTCTGGGAGACAATAAACACTTGGATCTTGTTTTTAAATTCAAACTGCCAATATGTATCTTTTCATTAATGAGTTGGGTTAATTTGTATTTAAATTTAATACGTGGCTTGTGGTAATATTTATGGCTTTGTTATTTGGTGTTCTGGTTGGTTAGACTACTGGTAGTTATTTTCTTCCTCCCCTACTGACATTAGAGTTTTGCTGGTTTATTGTTTTAAATATTACTGATCCCTTCTTACCACTCCTTTTCTCACCTATTCTTCTCCAAAAGGTATGCTATCCTGTGCCACCATAAATAAGACTGTCATTCTTCTTTTTCTCTATATAGTATTCCTTTAAGTGCTTTCTTCAGTATAATTTCTTTCTACCTTTAAATATTCTCATTTCTCTAAGAATTTTAAAAGATATCTTGACTGCATGTAACAATCTTGTTTGGCAGATATTGGCTTTCAGGACTTGAAATATATCATTGCTTCTTGATAATACCTATCATTGTATTTGTGTTTGGTTGATTGACATGTTTTCAGTATTTTTCAGAATCTCAATTTCCCTGATGAAGACTTCCTCCATGTCTTCATATTTCTTCTCCAATTTGCTTATTTAATCAACTTTAATATCTTTCTTACCTAGGTCTAAAATTGATTTAATTACTTATTCAGTATAAGTTTTCCTTGGAATCACATTTTTGTCTTTTTTTTTTCAAAGTTAGGTGTCTCAAAGTAAGCCCCAAGCTGTCCTGTAATTCACTATGAAGTCAAAGGCTGGCCTTGAACTCACTACCTAGATCTTCCTATTAATAAAAAAGTAACAAAATAGAAAAATAAGAAAGAAAATAGAACAGAAGCTACTATAGCATTAGTATTTTTTCCTAGATGGGATGAATGTGGTTTCTCCAATCTCTTGGTTATTTATTGTAGAAAGCCTAAATGGAGGAGGGCTGCCACCCTCAGTAAATCAAAAATGATAAATCAAAATGTAATTCCTGCAAAGAGGAGTTACTGTGTGGAACGCTACTTTCTGAAGAAATTCACCAGTCTGAGATCCCAAGACTTTCTGGGACTGCAATTCAGAAGTGGAGTACAAGGCACACTACTGCTTGTGTTTACTATCCCAGGCTGGAACTCTGGTTTTTACTTTAATTTTATTTTTTGCCTATGCTGAATATAGCACATTTTTACAGTCCCTGTATTGTTTGCCCTGACAGCAGTGTGTGGTACCTTACCATAGTGTTTACTTTGAGAGCTCTTGGAGAATGTCAGCTTCAGAGTTCCATGCCAAACTCCAGTGCAGTCTTGACAGCCAGTGCAGCTCTGGCTGTCTCTCCAACTAATATAAGCCACTCTTTGGGTCTCGGAATCCTAGTGAATCTGTCTCTGGCTTGTTGTTATGAGGAGTCTGTGTGAAGAACAGTGACACACATCCCTTGTTCAGTGATAACAACAAAGGTTGCTGTTGGGTGCCAATTGGTAATACCTCCTGACAGCTTCTCCGTGAGGGATTTTGTAGATCTTCCTCAGCTTATTTTTCTTTGGAATTTTCTCTAATAGGAACAGTCTATTTCCTCTTTTTTTCTCTCTTGTCCTCTTCATCAGGTCACATGATGGTAACTTCTAATCCTCCATCTGACCCCTATATGTAGTTTATTTTTTCCTCATCTATCACATATAAAATGAGAAGGTCAAATATGTGGAGTAATGTTGCCCAATAAGCCTGTTCATTTCTTTGTTTGAGATATGATATAATCATGTAGTCCAGGCTACTCTGAAACTCTCAATATTTCTGCATGAGTATCTCCAGTAAGGAAATTCAGCTTGGCCTAGAACTTAGTGTATAGACCAGGCTGGACCTGACCTGAATGCTGGTCCTTTTTTCTCAACTTCATAAGTGGTAGGAATACAAGCTTATTTTTGTTTGTGTACGTGTGTGTATATGCATGCAGGTATACATTGGTGTGCATGTGTGTGTACATGTGTGTGGAATCCAAAGGTTAACATTGAGTATCTTCCTCAGTCATTCTCCACATTATTTTGTGAGACATTGTCAAGGCATAAGGACTATCCTGTTCTTGTCTCCCCGGCACTGTGATTACAGACATACATCACCATTCCTGACTATTATATGAGTGTTGTAGGTCAAATGTCATGTATTCATGCTTGAGTGGCAAGCACTTTTATCTTCTGAGATATATCACAGCACCAACATTTTCAAATTAATTAATATAAATTTTCAAATGCATGTGATTAGTGGCTGATATAAAGACATTTTAAATTCAGAACCATACAAATTACTGTAGGGTTTGCAAAGTAGGGATGTTATAAATATTTTAAAGCCAGGAAAATTCTAATTGTTTAGGCATCTTAAAAAACCTATAATTACTTTTGAAAATCCCCCCTGAAGCAACACATCAATAATAAATGCACAAAGAAAAATTAGTCTCCATTTTAAACAAATGGAATTATAGATCATTGATGCTTTCTGTAAGAAACAGAGAAGCTCTATATTCAGTTTCCATCTACCAATGAAGAAATATAAAGAGTAAGATCTGTATTTTTATAGCTGCAAAAAACACCTGGTCACTATTATCATTTTCATAAACCACAAAACAGGTTATACTTTTACAGTAACATGGAAAAGAAGAGCAAAAAAGGTAAACCACCATTCTTATCAAATATGTTTATATATGGCATAGGCTTACACTACAAAATTGATGTTTTGAAAAATAGATATTTTCTTAAATTAATATTTATTCCCCTACTGTAAATTTCTCCATTGGATCTTTCATAAACTTAATCCCTTCATTTATTAGAGTATTTAGCAATGTTTTCCACATCTTCTTAATGTTCCTTGGCTGTCATGGTAGTGATCTTTATTTTATCTATTTTAAATACTATATTTATTCATTTGCAAGCAAAGAAATACAGAAAAGAGGGTAAGGAGCACACCAGGGCCTTTAGCCACTGCAAATGAACTCCAGATGCATGCACCACTTTGTGCATCTAGTTTACATGGGTACTGGGAAATTGAACCTGGGTCCTTAAGAAATGAAGGCAAGCACCTTAAATCCGAAGCCTTCGCGCCAGCCCAGGTACTGACCTTTATTTATTATTTATTTATGTATTTATTTATTTATTTATTTATTTATTATTTATTCATTCATTCATTTAGTAGTAGTTAAATATTTTATTTTTGAGCCATCTTAAAACCATAGAGAAACTGAGAGGAAAGTAGAGAGATATTCTTCATACTGCATGCACACCTCATCAATATATTCCTCCATGTCCACATTCTGCACCAGAGTAGTACTAGTTTTAATAAATGATACTTCTTTATCACATTATACTCATCAAAATTTGATGGTTAATATTTGAGCTAACTTGTGGTATTGTATATACTTTGGGTGGGAGTAAATAAGGGCATATATCCACCATTACTGTCTGGAAAAATATAAGGTCATCTATCCTACATTACTCTATCACACTTAGTAAATGTCCAGATGACCTACTCATTCACTAAAATTACCTCTTAAAGTTTTGATAACCAAATTAAGTTTTTATGTTTACCGTATGTTTGCTTTTTCTGGATTATCACAGTTTTGGATTCATCAGTATGTATCCTTTCCTGACTTATTTTATTTTAATTTAGTAACATGAATTTGAATTTCCACCCCACAGTATCATGGCTTATTTGCATTATTCTTTTTAACACTGAATAAAATGTCATGTCAGGTATATTCTGTTTAACATTTCCTCCTGAAATTAGGGTTTATATTCCCATTTTGAGAATTATGCCAATACCATCCTGTTTTGATTACTATGGCTTTGAAATATGTCTTTAGATCTGGAATGGTGATACCTCTTGAAGAAGTTCTGTTACTTAGAGAAGATTTGGCTCTCTGAGGCCTTTTGCCCTTCCAAATAAATTTTGAGATTATTCTTTCTATGTCCGTGGAGAAAGGTTTTATTGCATGGCATTGAATCTATATCTTTTGGAAACATTGCCATTTGTACTATATTAATTCTGCCTATAGATGAGCATGGAATATCTTTCCATCTTAATGCATCGTCCTGAATTTCTTTCTCGAGTGTTTTAATGTTTTCATTATACAAGTCCTTCACATCTTTGATTAATGATATGCCAAGGTATTTGATTTTTTGGAGGCTATTGAAAATGTGACAGTCTCTCTGATGTCTTTTTCTGTGTGCATATTTTCTGCATACAAAAAGATTAGATTTTTTAATGTTATTTTTGTATCCTGCCAATTTACTGAAGGAATTTATTACCTTCAGATGTTTAGTTACACTGTTCTTTTGGTCTGTTACATAAAGGATCATGTCATCTGCAAAGAGGGATAGTTTTATTTCTTCCTTTCCTATTTGTATCCTTTTTATGTTTCTCTCTTGTCTTATTGCTTGGGTTAGGACTTCAAGAAATATGTTCAAGACTAATGGTGAGAGTGGACATCCTTGTCTTGTTCTTGATTCAAGTGGGAAATCCTTGAGTCTTTCCCTATTGATTATGATTTGTGCTTTAGGAGTTTTGTGTATTGCCTTTATTATGTTGAGGTATAAGCCATCTAGGCCTAGCTTTTCCAAAGTTTTGAATATGAAGTTGTGTTGAATTTTGTAAAAGGCCTTCTCTGCGTCAATTGAAATGACCATGTGGTTTTTGTGATTGAGTCTATTAATGTGGTATATTATAGTAATCACCTTTCATATGTTGAACCATCCCTGCATCCATGGGATGAAGCATACTTAGTCAAGGTGAATGATATCTTTGATGTTGCATTGTATCTAGTTTGCGAGGATTTTGCCCAGAATTTTTGTTTCTAAATTTATCAGGGATATGGGTCTGTAGTTTTCTTTTCTTATAGCATCTTTATGGTTTGGGGATTAGGGTGATGCTACCTTCATAGAAGGAGTTTGGAAGCCTTCCCACTTTTCTATACCTCAAACAAGCTTCAGAAAGAGTGGTTTCAGTCCTATGATGACGGTTTGGTAGAATTCAGCTGAGAATCCATCTGGTCTTGGATTTTTCATTTTGGGGAGGTTCTTGATTACATTTTCAATCTCTGTGGATGTGATAGGTTTATTTAGGAGCTTTGTCTGCTCTAGGATAAGCTTTGGTAGTTGGTAGGTGTCCAAGATTTCATCCATTTATTATAGGTTCTCCAGCTACAATAAACATTGGCATGTGTTTTATGTATACAAACTTGCAACTCATCTGGTTACATACTGTTTTCCAAAATAGATGAACAATTATTTTATTCTATTAGAAATGCATATCTATTATTTTATTGATTTTAATATTGGAGATTGAAATCATGGTTTAATGCAGTCAGGACAAGTGTTATATCACTGAGCCAACCCTAATCTTAATTGCTTTATTATTTTACATTTTTCTAAGTACTTACAGGCAGAACACCTTTTCATATGTCTATTTGCCATATTCTTATTAAGATGTTTAGTAACACTTAGGCTCATTTTCAAATCATTTTTTCTTGTTCTATTATTGAGATTCGAGAGATTATTTTATTCATTGTGAATGAAAGTTCTATATTGGATAATTATTCAAAAATACTTTCTCTCAGTATATGACTTGACTTTTTATTCTATTGGCAGTTGATCACAGGGAAAAATGTTTCATAAAACGTTTTGCTCTGTGGTTTCTTCATGGTTTTGATTTGGGGATGTATCATTAGTCATCATCTTATCCATGGTCGTGCTATTTTCCTAGAGTTTTATGTGTTCTGCATTTTGGGCTGGTATTATTTTTTTTTCATATTTATTGTCAGATATTAGATATATCATATGAGCAAGTGTTCTGATGGTACCCCCATTTCCATCCTCCCTGCCCCAAACCACAGGGGGCACTCCTCAGTGGGCTTGTTGAACCAGTCTATAAAATAGGGGATTATGGATTGTACAAGAGATAGCCAGTTTGTATGTGTATGTGTGTTGTTTTTGTTGTTGCTCTGTGGGGGGATTGCACTGGATATTCTTCCCTACAATGGCTCTTACAATCTTTGCACCCCCTCTTCCACTCAGATCCCTGAGTCAGGGTGGGTGAGTTTTAGGTTTGCTTTCCTGTTGAGGTCTTAAGAGTCTCTGGATTTCTGCTTTTGATTGTGTTGGGGATCCTCGGTGTCTGTCTCAGTTATTCTTTCAAAGGTTATCTGACTTCTTATGGAGGTAAGGGTTGTTCCTCTCCCACCTGGATGTCAGGCAACATATCAGATCCTGTTTGTTGGATTGAGTTATCCACAATTCTCACTGCCTTCTAAGACATATAAACAGAATCTCCAACAGAGAGTGAGATCAATATAGGTTAAATGAGATAAACAGTTAATTTGGAGAGATTCTCATGGGTATAGCCTCCCTTTGATCAATGGTTGGTTGGTGTTTCCCCTTTATTGGTCCTCATAAGTCTTTACCATGGATCCCAGTTCCAGTTAATGGTCACTTGCCATTTAATGAATTTCTTAGCCAATTAGCAAACTATTGATTACCCTCCTAGGTTTATCACCACTACTGCACAGATGAGTAATTTTTGGATTGCTTGTCTATACCATCAGTGTTGTTTATGAGTGACCTCTGCTTTCTTGGAAAATGATTAGCCAGTTTCCCCTGCATCTCATGTAAGGTCTTCCAGGATTATACATGCTATCCTCTAGTTATAATTCTAGATCATGCATGGTCTCTTGGTGTTGATTGATTATACTGTGTGGTATCTTCAGAAATATGGTCTTACCCCTTTTTCCTGAGGTTCATATTCAACAGCTTTGAGATAAACATGTCTTATTTGGGAGACTTCTGGGTCTCTTTGATCAATAGCTCAGTGTGGGAAATAACCCATGAATAGGACAGGGAGTTACAGGCCTGTGCAATTTGTGTTGGGGTTAGGCTACCTCCTACCCTATTCATGGCCCCTCTAAACAAGGGGATGTCCATGGCTTTCTCAAGAGCTTACTGTCAGGTTTTATTACGGTTCATGCTTAACCTGTTTAGGAGCCACATATGAGGGAAAATATGCAGCACTTAATGTTTTGTTCTTGTGTGAGTTTGCTGAGAATGGTTTGCTCAAAGTTCAGCCCCTTTTCTTTAAATTTCATAAGGTCCTTTTTCCTTTCAGCTGAGTAGAATTCCATAGTGTATATATATACCACATCTTTGATTTCAATTTGTCCAGTGATGGACGTTTCAGTTGATATCAATTGTTACTTATTATGAATTTAGCTGCTTTGAATATGGTTGAGTAGATGTCTTTGTGTTGAAGCAAGGAATGTTGAGGGTAGATGTCCAGTGCAGAGATAGCTACGTCTGTTGTTAGCTCTATATCCATCATGTCCAGTAGCCTCCACACTGCTTTACATAGTGGATATACAAGTTTGCAATCCAGCAGCAGTAAATGAGGGTTTCTTTTTCCCCCACATCCTCTCCAGCAGTTATTGTTGGTGGATATTGTAATGATTGTCATTCTGACTGGTATAAGGTGGAATCTCGTTGTTGATTTGATTTGCATTTCCTTGATGATTAAGGATGATTAACATTTTACTAAATGAGTACAAGCCATTTGTGTTTCCTCTTTGGTGTATTCTCTGTTGAGTTCAGTGGCCCATTTTTTTTAGGGCTGCTTGATTTTTTAATACATTTTTTGGGGTTCTTTGTAAGTTATAGATACTTAGCCTTTATCCAAGTTATTACTGGCAAAGATTATCTCCCTGTCTGATGGTGGTCTATTACTTTTGAGTATGGTATGTTTGTTTGTACAAAGACTTTTTACCTTGATGAGATCCCATTGCTTATGCAATTGTTCCACTTAATGTGTTACTGGATGTTTGTTAAGCAAGTTTTTTCCTACTCCTATATCATAGAGAGTTTCTCCTACTTTTTCTTCCAGGGTTTTCAGAGTTTTAGGTCTTACGTTAAGGTATTTGATCCATTTATAATTGATTTTTGTGCATGGTGAGAGGAATGAGTCTAGATTAATTTTATCATATATTTATCCAATTTTTCCAGCAGAATTTATTGAAGATGCTGTCTTTTTTCCAGTGAACATTGTTGGCACCTTTGTCAGAGATCAAAATAAGAGCAGGGCCTTAAATACTTTTCCATTGGTCTGTTTGTTTTATGCCAATGCCGTACAGTTTTTGTTACTTTGGCTTTGAAGTATAACTTTATTTTTTCTGAGGATAGTTTTAACTATCCTGGGCTTTTTGCCATTCCAAGTAAAATTTGAGATTATATTTTCTAGGTCTGTAAAGAATGAAGCTGGGATTTTTATTGTCATTGCATTGAATCTGTATATTTCTTTTGGAATTATTGACATTTTCATAATATTATTTCTACCATGCTATTTTTTCTATTTAGGAGTATGAAAGATCTTTGCATCCTTTTATGTCCTCCTCAATTTCCTTCTTGACTATTTTTTATGTTTTCATTCTCCAAATGTTTCACCAACTTGGTTAGTGTTATTCCAAGCTATTAGATTTTTTTGATGCTACTGAAAACAGGACCATCTCCCTGATTTCTTTTTCTGTATACATGTCATGTGCATACATGAAGGCTACTGATTTTTAGTGTTAATTTTTCATCCTGCCACTTTGCCTAAAGAGTTTGTCACCTTCAGGAGCTTACTGGTACTATCCTTTGGGTCAGTTATATATAGGATCACATTATTTGTAAAAAGGGATAATTTTACTTCTTACTTTCCTTTATGTATCCTATTGTGACAGTCAGGTGTGTATAGGGACCACCCCTCCCCTTCCAGCCCCTCTCTTTGAATGGGAGGTGTTTAGTTAGAGCTACAGCCTAGGTGCTAAAACTGATTGGTCAAATATAAACCAATCAGGTGTCTCTCTAACTCACCTGGGGAGGACTTAAAACTAGCTTCCCTAGAAGTAGGCCCCTCTTCCCCCACATGGCAATGGAGTAGAAGGACTGCTGACCCACGCCTCAGTGAGGTAAGGCCTGTGGGGTAGGGGGGCAGGCTCCAGACCTTTTCTCTCATGAACCTCTCTTTCTCATAAAGGGAGCTTTCTGTTATCTTTTCTTGGGCTGTTTATTTAACTAAATAATATAAGCTCTGTGAACTCTCTGACACGTGTTTTCCCCACACTGGTGGTAGGAAAACTCTATGACATAATAACAGGGAAATTTCCCCATCCAACTCCCCTTTTCCTAATCTACTAAATTACAATAAATGTGTAATTACAATTTAATTCTGTCCCTGTGTACAATTCTTTGGCATTAGATGACAAGAACTCAGAGTAGGAGGAGGGGGAAGGGAGGATTCCAAAACTCTCCCTCTCTCTCCGCGTTGCTTACAATTAATTATCAACAACCCATATCACTTTTATGTGTTTCTTCTGTCTTATTGATTGGGTGAGAATTTAAAGCACTATGTTGAAGAGCAATGATGAGAGTGGACTTCCTTGTCTTGTTCCCAATTTAATAGTAAGTCCTTTAGACTTTCCCCATTGAGAATGATGTGGCTTTAGGAGACTTGCGTATGGCCTTTATTAAGTTGAGGTATAAGCCCTCTATGCCCTGTCTCTCCAGCATTTTGATCATGAAGTGATGTTGAATTTTATTGAGAGCCTTTTCTGCATCAATTGAGATGAACATATGGTTCTTGTGGTTAAGATTATTGATGTGGTGAATTACAAGAATCAACTTCCATATGTTGAATCATCCCTGAATCTCTGAGATGAAGCCTACCTGGTTGAGGTGGATAATACTTTTGATGTGTTTTTTTTATTTGGTTTGCTAGCATTTTATTTATATTTTTTACCTCCAATTTCATCAGAGATATAGGTCTATAGTCTTCCTTTTTTATTGTTCTTCATTTCTTTTTCGTTGGAATATCATTTTACACCCTTTTAAACTGAGAATATTTCTGTCTTTAGAGGTGACATGGATTTCTTGAAGCCAGCAGATGGAAGGGTCGATTTTTCAAATTCATCCTGTTAACCTTTGTCTTTTTATGGGATGGTTTAGTCCATTTATATTCAGAGTTGTAACTGTGAGGTTTGCTTTAAGCACTGCCCTGGTGGGTGGCTTATAGTAGTTGATGCCTCACATTTTATTATGAGCCCAGCAATTTTCATTATGGTGTTCTTCCTCTTGTGGACTCTTGAGGTTGAATGTTCTCTTCTGTGTGGAATCTCCTGCAATATTCAATGCAAGTTTGGCTTTTTGTTCATATAATCATAAACTGAATTTTTCATGGAACATTTTCATTTCTGCATCTATTATAAGTGTCATGGTTTGATCCAGGTGTTCCCCCCCCCCCAACAAATGAATGTGTTCTGGGTAATGGTTCCTCAGCTGATGGCAGTTTGGGTTTTACAAACTCGATGGAGCTGTGTTGTTGGGGACAGTCTTTTTGGGGTTATAAGCCAGCTTCCCCTTGCCAGTATTTGGCACACCTTCCTGCCACTGTTTGCAGTGCTGTGGCAGAGGAGATGTCCATCATGCCATCATTTTCCCTGCCAGGATGGAGTCTCCCCTCTAATCCATAAGACAAATAAACCCATTCCTCCACAAGCTGCTTTGCTTGGATTATTTCTGCGCAGCAACTAGAAATCTGACTGCAACAATAAGGGATAGCTTTGCCGTGCACAGTAGTCGAGCTTGGAAGTAATAATTCTTTAGTCATTGAAGAGTTTAGTCATTGAAGAGTATTGCTACATGCCCTTCTGGCCTTCTTGGTTTCCAATGAGAAATCTAATGGCATTTATTTTATATGTAATGTGTTGTTTCTCTCTTGCTGCTTTAAACACTTTCTCTTTGAATTCTGTGCTTAGCATTTTAACTAAGATACATCTTGGAGAGTTCCTTCTTTGGTACTTTATGTTTAGTGTTCTGTGGGCCTTTTGTATCCAGACTGGCCTTTCTCTGGTAAGATTGGGAAAATTTTCTTCAATAATATTAATGAACATGTTCTTTATGCATTTGGCCCTAGTTTCTTCTGTCTTCTGGTGCCCCCCCCATCATGCTCCTGATGTTTGGTCTCTGTATCCGAGCTCAATTTTGAGCAGATAAAGAAATAAGCCATTGTGGAAGAACTGTTGGGAAGGGTAAGGAAATGAGCTCATGGATTTCAGTCACTTGCCTTGAAGGCTTCTCATCCTTGGGCTTCAGGGAATGTTCTAGAGTTTAGTATTCCGATGAAATGACTCAAAATCTAATGTTGTGCCTTTATAGCAACCTTGTAGTCATCCAGTATGCTAAGTTGAGGTCAGGCTGTACCCTGGAGAGTAGACAATCATACCTCCCTGTCTCCACGTGTTGCTCAATCTGACTCTCAGAAACAATCATCCGTGGCTCTCCAGTCTCTACTTTGTTACTTTCACCCCTCATAGACACCGTGATACCATCAGCACTATTAAATACAGGCAGCAGGATTTTACTGTGTTTAACAACAGGAGGTCTGGGAATGCAAGGATGAATCATTAGGACATGTTCAACATGAAGTGTACGTAAATATTTCTCAAAGTGGACTGGTATTAAAAATCTTTCTTTTCCTCAAAAAAAAAAAAAAAAAAGAAATCCCTCAGATCCCTAATATTTTGTTCACATTATTTTTTTAATTTAACCAAATTGTTGATTCCCTATTTATTTCTTCTCTTTTATCTTGAAAGTCTGAGGTTCTGTCTTCCAGGTTATTAACTCTGAGATTTAGGAATTCTAAAGAAGCTTTAAATAGCTCTATTTGGTTTTTGTTTTCTGTTATATTTTTGTTCAAAGTCTCCATCTCCCTGGTTAGTTCCAGTTTCAATTCTAGTTTCATTTTTGTTCATGTTTCCTGGGAATTCATTCTTGTATTTGGTTACATCTTCATTGAACTTAATCAGCTGTTTATTGAGATCTTTCCATTGTTCCTTAACCTCCACCTTACTTATTGTTATTGTGGGGGGAGAATATAGCTGAGTCTGATGTGCAGCAAACTCATTTAGTACTCAAACCCTTTACTTTCGTAAGTTTCAGCCTTCTTCTTGCTGTCTCAATGCAGAGCAGCTGGCCTACATTTCAATAGTGGTAATGTCTCAGAAAATTGCAGATGAATAGATACTGCCTCCAACCAGAAAGTTTCATTTCTTTCTGTTCCATGTCCATCTGCTCACACAAGATGATACTTACATGCAAGGCACACTTTTAAAGAACACAGGAAGATCTCACCTAGCCTCTCAACTAATTGCTTTTAGCCAAGTTAGAACAGGGTTCTTTTTTCCCCTCATAAGTGAAGTTGACAAGGTTCACAATAATTTCTACATTTATGTGTTTAAATTCTTACCAGAATAGTACATAATATTATCCTTATAGCAATGCAAGGCATATCTTAGGCCAAGGTTTCAACTCCTTTCACATATCTATATTAGTCCCTAAAAATCACCAAAGCCACAGTTAAATTTCCAGCAGTAATGACCACATTTTTCTGGTACCAACTTTACTTTGTACTCACGTTATTGCTGGCACAAAACACCCAACCAGTGAAATTGATGGAAGAAAGTTTTTTATTTGGTGTTATGGTCAGCTTTCTAGTTGCTGCGCAGAAAGAACCCAAACAAAAGCGGCTTGTGGAGAAATGGGTTTATTTGGCTTACGGACTAGAGGGGAGACTCTATCCTGGCAGGGAAAATGATGGCATGAGAAGAGGGGTGGACATCAACGCCGCCACATCACTGGAAACAGCATCAGGAAGGTGTGTCAAATACTGGCAAGGTGAAGCTGGTTTATAACTCAATAAACCTGCCCCCAACAACACAGCTCAAGTGAGGTTGTAATTCCTGAACTGCCATCAGCTGAGGATCGATCATTGAGAGCACATTCATTTGTTTTGGGGGGACACCTAGATCAAACCATGACAGTCTGCTGCTGGCCCGCACAAACTAATAATCATATATGATATAAATACAATGTGTTCAGCTCAACTCTTAAGTCCCCACAGCTTTCAATTGAGACATAATACCAAAAATAAACCCATAATGGCACAGAGCATTCACACTGCAAAACGTGACATAGCAAAAACAGATTGAACCAATACAAGATTTAAAACAAGTAGGGCACCATCAATCTCTAACTCCAAGTTCAAAGTTTCCAACCAATAAAAAGTCTCTTGGAGATTCAATTCTGCCCCTCCAGCTTGGCTACTCACAGCCTGGGAAAATTTCATCCGGTGCTATCAGCTCGCCTTGGCACCCATCCATAATCCTGGAATTATTTGGGTCTCCATTGCAACCCAAAGTTCATCCTCATGGCTCCATCGGGCTCCATGCAGGCAACCTAGCACACCTGCTTCACATGCCAATGGCCATTTTTCAAAAACAAAACTATGTTGCAAATCCAATGACCCTCTCATCTTGCATTTGTTATACTCCACAGAACCAGGTGGGCTACCAACTTGTTAATCCAAGGGGGAACAAAGCATTCAGGCCCATTACTTCAAAGAGTCCAAATTCTTCCTGTTGTTCTGATGCAGATCACCTGGCCCATTCTCAATCGTTGCCATCTTTCAAACAATTGCACGTAAACGGGCAGCAGTTTTGACCCAAAGATCTTTCTTTCTGTGCCATCTACATCTGCTCACACCAGTCCATCTTTACATCAAGGAACCTTCCACAGTTTCCCAGGACACAGGTAGGCAGAATGCAGCAAGCCTATCACACAAACTGCTTCTGGCACAGTCCTGACCAAGTTATTTTTCACACTTGTAAGCCGTACCTCACAGTCCATAGTTCTTCCATAAAGCTGTGCTCACAGCACTGCGAGGTATGTCTTCCAAAGCCACAGGATCAGGGTTCTAACAGCAACAGATGACCCCACATCCTGGTACCAAAACTATTGTGGTCAGCTTTCTAGTTGCTGAGCAGAAAGAACCCAAACAAAACTGGCTTGTGGAGGAATGAGTTTATTTGACTTATGCACTTGAGGGGAGACTCCATCCAGGCAGGGAAAACTATGGCATGAGCATAGGGGTGGATATCACTTCCACCACAGCACTGGAAAGGAAGGTGTGCCAAATACTGGCAAGGGGAAGCTGGCTTATAACCCCATAAACCAGCCCCCAACAACACAGCTCTAAAAAGGTTGTAATTCCCGAACTGCCTTCAGCTGAGGATCAATCATTGAGAACACATTCATTTGTTAGTGGGGGACATCTGGATCAAACCATGACATTTGGCTTACATTCTTGAGGGGAAGCATAATGATGTCAGGGTAAAGGATGGAAGAGCAGAGGCTGGATATCACCTCCTAGCCAGAACAGGTATACAACAGCAGCAGGAGAGTGAGCCAAACTATAGCAAAGTGGAGCTGGCTATAAAACCCCAAACCCATCCCTAACAATACACCGTCTCCAGCAAAGCTCCACTCAGGCTACATTCTTTCTCACATAAAAATATGATTGATTTAACATTAATTTGTACAAAATCTTATTTCAAGGTTTTGCTGTAAAGATGGCTTTCATATGGATTATAGAGAATATTATTTCATTTTGTCATTACTTTTACACAGGGTGTCACTATGTCTTCCAGGTTAGCCTTATCCTCATGATTCTCTTGCCTTATCCTCCTAAATGTGCATATCTCCAGTCTGTGCAACCATATCCATGAGTCTTATCATTTTTACCTTATTCACTGATACATTTTTATAGTTAACTTTGCATACACAATATACACTATTATATCACCAGTATTACCAACACCTCTTCTAGAAACAGATGCTGCTTTAGATTTATATCTTTAAAATATCATTTAGGGCTGAAGAGATGGCTTAGTGGTTAAGGCGTTTGCCTGCAATGCAGAAGGACCTGAGTTCGATTCCCCAGTGTCCATGTAAAGCCACAGGTACAAGAGGGCAGGAGGCCCTGGCATGCTCATTCTCTCTCTCTCTCTCTCTCTCTCTCTCTCTCTCTCTCTCTCTCTCTCTCTCTCTCTGCCTCTCTCTCTGTCTGCCTCTTTCTCTCTCTCAAATAAATAAATAAAATATTTTTAAAAAATCATTTAAAATTATATTGTTTCTCTTGATTGTGTAGGACTAAATGGTTTCTCTGTTACACTCAAATAGCTATGAAGCAATTTTAATAAAAATATAGAATATATGTATATTTTTGTGTATGTGTGAATCATTAGGTATATAATAAAGGGAAATGAAGCATGTTTATACAAAACATGCAAACAAATATTCACAATGCCATTTTTATAATAGGCAACTTTGAAAACAATCAAAATATGTCTACAAAATAAAATAGTATAAGGCAGTGTACAAAGTAAAGAGATATTTATGGTATAATTTGTATTAATCTTGAAAATACTATGCTAACTCACATAATCCAAACATTAAAAAGGCCAATCCTGGTATAATCCCATTTTTATGAATGGTTCTGAATAGGTAAATTTATAGAGACAAAAATACATTAGTGGTGATCTCAGGTCTGGAGTCCTGAAGGGATTGCTTAAGAAGTTGAGTAAAATGAGTTTGGCACAGTCTCCTGTTACCCTTGTTAACGTGATCTTAGCCAGGAGGTGATGTCCATCCTTTGCTCATGGCATGAGATTCCCTACCATCATGGAAATTTCCCTCAAACTCTTTCTTCCTCCTAAAAAGGGAACCTGGTTTCATTCTGAGATGATTAAACTCTTTTGAAATTTATTCCAATAATAGAGATAGACAGGAATTTTGTTTTATGACGAGGGAATGATTCTCTATGCTCTTAGTATTTGAGCGGACACATTAGTGTGTTTGGGAGCTAATGTAAAGTCTCCTAGTTCAGATGCTAAGAAGAGAAAGTACACAAAAATAGCATCTAGAAACAGAGAAGAAAGAAAGTGGCAAGAGGGAGAAGTAGGAAAGAGTGGAAAGAAACAGTCAGAGAAGTAGGAAATTAGGGCATTAGAGGTAAAGACAATCAATCATACAGTGTTGTGTTCATTTGATGACAAATTCTGCAGGAGTTCATGAAAGACGTGCATTATAGAACTGTGGTCCTATTTTCTATGGCTAATTAAGCAGAAGTAAAAAGAAAAAAATACATAGTACACAAAAGATGCAAACTAAATCTTAGCAGGAATTCACAATGATTGATTGAGACCAGAAGTATAAAAATGAAATTTAGAAATGACCAGATTCAAATAAGAATTATAGCTGATAAGATTTGGTGATGAAATTTAGAAGAGTATCAATGATAAAATCTGACATGAACAGCTGAATGAATGGTAGTGCTGTTTAGTAAAACAGAACATTGGTGGTACAATGCTTATGGGAGGCAGGAGTCAATGGCATACATCAAAATATTAACTTCAGTGATTGTATTTCAAAATAATAGCAGAAGTTCATGTAAAATATTGATGAAGCAACTGTGTATGAATATCTGAGATGGAAGGATATCTCAAGTCATGAGCAATTCTGTGATACTTAAAAACATAATCTTAGATGAAGCACTTGTGAAGGCAGGTATTTGGAGCAATAAAAGGTACTCATCCATGAGCTCTTTTATTAATTTTAGGTTGGGAGCACAAACCATCCAAACTTCATGAGAAGCAATGGTTAAGTGAGGGGCTACTGACAGAAAATTGGGACAGTCTTTACAGAAAACTTAATAAAATGTTCAATAAGAGAAAATAATATATGGACAAGAACTTCTGGACTGAGTTCTGACCATTGAATGTAACTGTTCTGACAATTGAATATGATTGTATAATAGAGTATGTTTGTTCATTTCTCTGGCCATGCTTATTCATTCATAATTATATGTTACCATCATTTTACTTTATAACTTTGGTTAGTGAGCTACTTTAAGTCCTCACAGGAATAAGGGTAATATAAATAATGAACTTTGAGGATCAATTTTTTTTCTGTTGATACCTGAAAATTCATTCTAACACCATGTATTGAGTTCCATGGCATATATTGTTTAGGTATTATGAAGAATCAATGAGCCTCACACAACATTGACTTATTATACATCAGATATACTCTGGATCTTGTATTGCTCATGAAAATGCATTGATGAATCTTGGCTCAATGTTTCAAATGAATCAGAAATACACTGTGAGACAGAGATCATTAGGACATTTCAAACTCTCTTTCTACCTGACTTTTTTTCTCCTTTAAATATCTCTTTATTTAAATAAATAAATTATTTTTAAAGAATTATAATTACTTGAATGTATTCACATCTATGCACACAGTGCTTCCACCCCAGCTCAGGAATTCTTTTAATGGAGAATGGTAAAAAGCTATGAATCAGCAGTTAATTTTACAGAGGTTATAGGAAATAGATTCTCATGAGTTCAAGGCCACCCTGAGACTACATAGTGAATTCCATGTCACCCTGGGCTAGAGTAAGACCCTACCTTGAAAAAGAAAACAAACCAAGCAAAAAAAGATAAATAAAAAATTCAGACTTGAACTTTAAATAAAAAAAAATTGTCCAGGCCTAAAAATTGATGTAAAAGGAAAACATAAAATACAATCAAATACATGGAGATAGATTGGGACTTTTAACAGAACTGTGTAATGAAGTGAGCAGGGCAGAGAATTATAGGAAAATGAATGTCTATTACAAAAGTAACAACTACCATGTATTGGTAGTCTACTATGTATGAATGTGTTTTCTCTTTTTCATCCTATAAGGTGGTTACTTATGTCCCTAGTTGATAAATGGAGAGTCAGAGATTCACCAAATTTCTATGACTTGCTCAAAATCACAACACTAGTAAAATCTGGGATTTGAAATGAAGCCTCTTATATGAGAAATCTTGGATACTTCAGGTGTGTCCATGGTCAATTAAAAGAAAGAAGAGTACTTTTTGAGGATATTGTTAGGTGAATAGAATTTCTTAGAGTATATGTTTCACTCAAATATGATCAAGAAGCTGTTTCTAACATCTCTATGACTCACACAAACATTAACATTCTGCTTTTGACTCACTTCAAACCTATTCTATATACGCTTAAATGCGTCTTGTAAGAATCATTTCTGAAAATAGCACTTGTTTTTTTCTTATGAGCTTATCTGCAGTGATTTATTCATGAATGCAATTATTTATTTATGCATTCCAAAATATATGTGATCCCATACTGTGAACTAGCCATTGACATGCCAAACACTTTTAGACAGTATATCAGACGATAAATTTTATATAGTATTGATACCTCTAAATGTTCCTAAATATTAAGGGACACAGCACTGAAGAAGATAACTTAAAATTTCTTCCCTCAAAATATTGAAAGCAAAACAAGAACTTAAATTACTAAATAGAACTAAAATGTCAGTTTAAACACAGACATTATATAATATAATATTAATAAGTTGTGACCAACATTGTCAAAATCTGGATGAACACTCAAAGGAAAGTATTTTAAATCCACAGAGGTATTTTCAACTCTTCATTTTATATTATGAATTGTGTGCATATTTACATTAGTCTTTTCCTATTATGCCACACGTAACAGCTTTGTGTTATTTTCTCTCATTTAAATTATTTTAATGACTTCATAGTTTTAAATGTTAGGAGTTATATTAAAATATATCTTGAGAAAACTTTTTATAAAGTCTCTTTTGGAAACAACATTACATATTTTTTGTAGTTTCATCAACACAGGGTACTAAACGTAGATGAATTGGTGAATGTGAATCCCATGATTCAAATCATTAATAAATTAAGTCTTACCATTGCACATGTGTTCATCTTGAAATTCCATATGTCTTTTTCTCAACAATAAGACTTACAAAGGTGACCTAAATTTAGCTACATAACATATGATTTGAAGAGTCAAAAAATCTTTGAGAAACAGTGATGAGTATGAATTCTAAAATAACTCAAATTTGATTCCTTTCTGGAGCTGATCATATTTTTGGGTACCTTCCTGTATGTACATGAGCTTCCTTTGAATAATTTGGAGTAGTTTTGTATTCTATTTGAGCATATGTAATTATAATTTCATAGTCTAAAATATATCTTTAATAAATGGAAATCATTTATTCCCTTATATTATTATTTGTGTGTGAATGTTGATATAACTGTTTACTATTAGAAATAGTTTTGGGGGGCTGGAGAGAAGGATCATCAGTTAAGGCACTTGCCTCCAGTACCAAAGGACCCAGGTTCAATTCCCCAGGACCCACATAAGCCAGACCCACAAGGTAGTGGCCCTGGTGTCAATCTCTCTCTCTCTCTCTCTCTCTCTCTCTCTCTCTCTCTCTCTCTCTCTCTCTCTCTCTCTCTCTCTCTCTCTCTCTCTGCTTGAAAATGAATAAACAAAATATTAAAAAAAAGAAATAGTTGTTTTGCCTTGAGAGATAATTTAACTATTGGGATGTCCTTGGTAAGTTCATTGTTAAGAACGCTACAATTACTACGTTGATAAACACATGGTTTCAATACATCTTTACTCTATGAAGAATAAAGAAGCTGGAAGTGAAGGTTCCTAAATGTCAATAGCTATGTTTTCTTAATTAAAACCTTTTGAGATACATTTATTTCAGATGGGTCATTCTAAAGCCATATCACTATCACTAAATGTTATGTACACATTTGTGGTCAAACAGTTTTGTCATAATTATCTTATGGTGCCATCCGTGAAGCCTCAATTTGAGTCTTTAAAAAATATAGTATTAAGATCTGCTCAAAGTCAGACCATTTTTTCCTAAATTTTCATATGTCATTTTTCCTTTTACCTGAGTAAGTGAACACTCAAAAGAACAGAGAATCGAACGCCACATATTCTCCCTCATATGTGGTCCTTAACCAGGATAACCATAAACTCTATGTAGACTATTAGAAAGAAGTGAGAGGTTATGCATGAGGGGTAAGGGATGGGGGGAGGGGAACGGCTTAAGCATGAGGCAAAACCAAATTAGGTTCAAAAACATAAAATCCTCATGAGCATACTGTAACCTATTTAGCAAGTAGTGGGCATCGACTGGCAAGAGAGACCATGAGTAGTAGGGGAGAGAGTCTAAGCCTGTGAATAATTGATCAGTCTGACAACCCCTGGTCCCAGTCACCTGTTCCTTCCCTCACTGAGATGTTGACCAAAGTGACCCATGAGGTTCCAAAAACAAGACAGAATTCTGTCAAAGCCCTTGAATGCCTTCCCCAGGCCTGAGGCAAAACCCAGTTGCTGAAGAAACCACAGAATGCCATCAATCTTCATCGAGAATCCCAGCGAGCTCTGGAATGGTAACCAACCCCCATATGGCAGTTAGTGAAGGGCTGAAGGGCAATGCACAAGCTGCCAGGGGAAGCTGATTGGCGATAACTGGAGTAAACAGACCATTGGCATGAAACATAGTCTGCGGCCATGAATAGGCTGAATACAGTTCCTACTGGGAGAGAACAGCAAACCAAGAAAGGAGCACTCATGCAATGGAGGAGGCTGAGCCTGGGGGAGACAATCAACAGCTTTTAAATTTGGCCAAATATTCCAATTAGGGAGGGGGAGCCCTTGACTGGAACTGGAGATTCAGGGTGATAGGCACCAGATCCCATACTCTTGGGTTCACAAGAAAAGATGCACTATGGGAGCAATTGATGGAGAGGCTACTAAAAACAGAATCTTGGTAATCCAGAATTGTGTATATTTGTTAACCTAGACTGATCTCATTCTCCAATGGAGAATGTGTTTTTATTTTTCAGGATGCATCAAGACAGCTGTGGCCCATCTAATCCTACCATCTGACCATAGGCATATAGCTGAGATCCTGGCAAGAGATGAGCCACCACAGCCATATTGTGGAGGATCCATATGGAATCCCACAGAGAATGACAGGACAAACAAGTGACCCATAGCCACAGCCATTCAATCAACATAGGATAAGCCAGGGTGAGAGAAACCAACAATTTTCGACACAAAAACCCCTAAGCTCACAACATTAAAGCAGCCTTAGTACTCATCCACCATGACTCAGGGAACTGAGTGGAAGATGGTGTGGAAAGATTGTAAGAGCCGTGGTGGGAGAGACCATCCAGAGGCATGGCACCCCTCAGTAACAACACACTTGGGCCAGGAGAACCAGGCTGAGTACTAGGCTATCCATGGTCCCCTGCCTCAAAGACTGATCCAGACAACCCATGAAGGAGGATATCCAGCTGATTGGTTATGGGGAGGGGGGCATTGGAGAATTGGGGGTAACAACTCATTGTTTGCCCACTAAATAATGTAACTCATTATGGACAATAAATATATATTAAAAATATATAGTACTATATGATTCAATTTCAATGACTTGTATCTGTAGAAAATCATGACCATTTGAAATCATGATCTTTACTCCAAGTATTTCCAATTCACATTTATTAGTAAAGATTTCTCATATTTGAAAACCTTTCTATAGTCAAGGCTGGATCACATATCCAAGGAAAAAATAAAAATCCTTTAGTGTAGCACCACACATAACTAATACAATTTTTTATTGATGTGGATTTTAGGGGATGGTAGTATATATGTAAGTATGCATGTATGTGTTATGTATTTGTAAGCAGAGAGAGATAGATGATAGTCAAATTAATGGACATCCCAGGACCTCCAGCCACTGCAAACAACCTCCAGATGCATGAGCCACTTTGTGCAACTGGATTTGTGGGGAGCATTTGGGAATTGAACCCAGGTTATTAGGTTTTTCAGGGAAGCACTTTAACCTGTGAACCATCTCTCCAGCCCAACCTCCAATACTCTTTAATAAGAATGGACATATACATCAGTAAGTGTCTCTAACAACTGGAATAATCCCCTGTGATGATTAGGATCTTTTCTCAACTTGATGTTTTTAATTACCTTGGGTGAGGATGATTACAGGAAGGCAGCCTCTTAGTAAGGGGCAGGATGTAAGGAAGCTCAGGAGAGCTAGAAATTAACATCCTTTCCTGTGTGGGCAGTGCAGGAAGAAAATTCCAGAGACTCAGGAAGCCATTAAATCTGGGATAGGGTTGCAAGATCTCCAACCTAAGTCTATATAAAGAGGAAGGATATTGCTCTCCCTCACCCTCCTGTCTTGCTTGTGTGTGTGTTGTTGTTGATGGGTTTCTCTCTGTGAGGGGGACAAGCCTCTTTTACCATTATGGATCCTCGCATGTATCTGAAGCTTCAATAAATCCTTTCCTGCCATAAACTGTCCTGGTTTGGAGATTCATGCCAGCAATGTGTGGCTGACTGTGACAGTTTTGGTACCAGGAGTTGAGTGATATTGCTGAGATGAATCTCATCACATGGATTTTGGTCTTCTGGAACTTGTGTGTTGGAGGAACGGACATGGACTTGGCACTTGCAACTGAAGATGTTTCCAGAGTGGTAAGCCATGTTTTATGGACTATTCCAATGAGAGTTTAAAAATGGGAAGTGCAGAAAGTATTACATTTGGAGGCTTGGTTTGTGAACTTTTTTAAGGGGAACAGAGACTGAAGAGAAAGTTGCTAGAACTGTGTTACAAGAAAAAAAGCTGGCTGCATTTTACTGCCCTTCACCAGAGAGCTTGATCAAGGTTGAATTTACAAAGTGGACTTTTATATTTGGCTAATGATATGGAAATAAGGATTTAAGATTTAAAGTTGGAAAAAAAACTCAAGGCAAGTTTAAATTACTGGCACAAAAACTTCCTTAAGGTTACTGAAGCTGTTATTGTAAACACATTAGCAACCCTAAATAAGATAGCCTAACTGATCTACATTGAAGGAATTGAAAGGATGCTTGAGGTGTTTACACCCATGAAGGAATGAATAAAAGACTGTGCAAATTCTTTTGGATGGAGATAGCTGAAAGGAAAGAACCTGCTCTTCAAGGTCATGATTTATTTCATCTCTGAATTAGCAAGATGGCTATGTCCTGCATACCTGGAATTGCTTTTGGAACCATGAGAAATGCATATGTAGAGTGGGTCATGAAGTGCACACGGTTCCAGGTGCCACTGCTGAGATGCAATGTATGGAACAGGGCATGAAGTTCTTGATTAGCAAGTGGAAGCTGTTGGAAGATGGACCATGATTTGCAATGGAGACTTGTAGATGTATTTGTTATATCAGGATTGTGCAGTGGCTACTATGGAGCAATGTTGGTTCAAGATGGAAGTTTTCCCCAGCTACTGAGTCAAGCTGGAGTGATGGAATTAGAAAATCTGGAGATTGTTAGTCACTTGTGATATTTTACTTGAACTGCAGACATTTGATATTTGCCTAAAGGTTGTTGAGTGTGTATTGGTTCAGTCTTATTATGCCTCATAGAAGTTGGAAATGTTTACTCTATGCCATTATATGTAAATTGTTTTGATTTTACAGAACTCACAATATAAAGTTGCCTTGTTTTGTGGGTGATTATGTGTTTCCAGTTGTACATGAGACAGTTTTACCATGTTAGGCAGAATTGTGATCTTGTTACTGTTTTTATTTGAAAATTAAGTATGATGTAAGAAAATATGGTTTGATGTCAAGTTGACAAGTGGTGAACTTGTGATGGTTAGGTTTTATTGTCAACTTGATCTTTTTAATTACAGTAGGTTGTTCTCTGTGGATGTTTATAGTAAAGCAGCCTCTCAGTAGGGGGTAGGGTGAAGAAAGCTCAGGAGAGATAGAAATTTCCTGTATGAGCAGGGCAGGAAGGAAATTCCATGGACAGGGGAAGCCATTAGGTCTGAGATAGGGTTGCAAAACCTCTGCCTTAAGGCTGTATAATGAGGAAGGAGATTGTTCTCCCTTGCCATCCTGCCTCTTTTGCTTGTGTGAATGGTGTTGGTGATGGGTTTCTCTCTCTGCTTGGAGCTGAAAGGGGACTAGCCTCTTTTACATTAGGGAATTTCGTCTGTAACTGAAGTTTCAATAAAGCCTTTCCTCCCGTAAACTCTGCCTGGTTTGGAGATTCATCCCAGTGGCATGTGGCTGACTTCAACATCCCCTTTAATTCAAACTGCTCTTATTTTTGGTTTTAGAATGTGTTCTTTCTGGTGGAGAATACTGGGGAGAACCAGTGTCCATCAGTACTTCAAAAATAGAGCTCAGAGATGGGACACCTCCAGCTCATCTGCCCCAACCCAGAAGTTACTACAAAGGAAGCAGTGACAGGAATATTATTTTCAAGACTGGCCTGAAAGACAGTTTCAGAAAGATAATGGCAGATACTGTGATCACTCAAACTTCATCAAAACAGAGATTCGGAGGTTACAGAAAAAGCAACACTGAATCTGATTGGTATATTGCCTGTTAAGGCTCAGAGAACATTGTGGCAGAAGGGAAAGAATGATTGTAATGTCTAAGGATAGGTGGAAATGGCATAAGCCACTGTACCCTATATCCTCATCCCCAGAGACTGAGTGAGGCCTCTAATGTGGTCAAAGAGTACAATCTTTTTATCTAAAAAAATGAAAATTTGTCATTAAATAAATATATTTATTGAAATACAAAAAAATATACAAAAAAGAAGATAATACCATTATATACACATTAGTACAACTAAATTCAATCCATTGGTAGCAACAAATATTGGTGTGCAGATAAGGAACAAAAGGATAACTTACTCATCACTGATGGGAATGTGAAATGGTATAGCCACATTGAAAGAAAGTTTGAAAGTATCTGGCAATACTTAACATACCTTTAACATAAGACCCTGCAAGCACACTTCTGAATATTTCCCTGATGAATTGAAAAGGTTTTTATGCAAAGAAATCTTCACATACATAGACATTACAACTTTTAAAATAAATATTACAAATTGAAGCAATCAAGATATTTTCCAATGCATGAAAAGATCAACAATATGCAGTAATAATGTATATTGCCATGGACATGGCTCAAATAAAAAAATGTCATGATGACATAAAAAGACAGAGTAACCACCACTGTGCATTGCTAATGGAAAATGATCAATCTGAAAATGCTACACAGCATAATTACAAATATGTGATACCTTAGAAATGGGGAAACTATGAGCTCAGACATTCTCCAGGGCTTAAGGGAGAGATGAGTAAGTAGAAAACAAGGGATTTCTTTAATCATAGAAACTAATGTGTGACACAGTAATGATAGACACATACAATTCATTTTTAGAGCATTAATTTTCAAGAAGTAACATATGCAATACGAAGAAAGCATCGTAATTTGAATTATTGTCTTAAGTTAGTAAATACACATTGTATACAACTGTTAAGCTATAATGTAAAGTGTAAATAGGGGAAATTAAAGAAATGAGGCATGCAGTGACTCTCTAATTTCCAATAATATGTTATATGAATGTATAAATTGCCCTAATTTTTTTTAATTCCAAAACTTAGGGTAGAGTAGAAAAATATAGGAATTAAAATGAAGATTCCTCATTTCAATCATATTTAACAGCTATATGACTTTGGACAAGAATCAATTTTGGCAAAATTCTATCTTGTACTTTCTCATCTCAAAAGTATGAACAGTAGTTTAACTAATACCTACATTCTACTTAAACCAATTTTTTTCCTTCCAATAAGTAAGGTATTAATATCAAAAATTTAAACCCTGAAGATGGTGACCGAGTAACAACGTCGCCAGGACTCTCCGGAAAGGTTTGACCCCCTCAACTGGTATCCAGGCTTTGGACACCGGCCAAACCCGAGTTCGGACTCTCCCTCCCTCCCGAACCCCTGGGCTGCAGCAGACGGGGTTCTCGAGCAGCACTCTGCTCCCCTGTGGAGCAGAGGGCCGAGCCCTCCCGCCCCACTAGCTCCCGCCATTATCCCCCGGGGCAGATTCCAAGCTCTCCGCAGAGGTTTC